>PVJD01009134.1:0-65938 GCA_004026545.1 Mormoops blainvillei | reverse complement strand
AGGTAAATAGGAGACATCTGATAATTTGCATCAAATAAACGCGGAAAGCCACGGAGTTAGATGCAATTCCCTAGGGAGACAGAGCAGCAGGGAGGAGAGCAGGACCCTGGCTTGAGCCAACGGTATGAAAACATTTGGAAACCGTGCCGAGGTCGGGAATCCTACACCAGTAAGAGGCACCCAGTGGGGTGGGGCCTCAGGTCTCAGAAGCCAAAAGGAGAAAGCAGTTAATGAACTGAGGAAAGATCAACAGTTTTTGGTGCCGTTTATAGGTCCAATATCATGCGGCCGGGGGTTGTCGCTACGCAGGGCACTTGCTGACCTTGACGAAGGCATAGAGAGGAGACAGAACCAGGACTTGGCTGAGCGAAGAGCCTGGGGAGTGAGGGATCGGGGAGAGTGTGGAGACCCCCGCTTGTAAGCCTGGCTTGTGTATTTAGTGACATTTTTCAGGTTCTTAAAAATCATGGCACGATGTAGCATTCTGTAGAATTTGAGGTAACTCCATCGGAAACATCTGTGTTCCTTTCCAGCTTGGGGAAAAACACACTTCCCAGAGTAATAGCCAAATGTCGGCTATTGAATGAATATTTTGATAACGTCTATAGAGTTTTCAGAGCGTCTCCAAAAACTGGGTATTAGAGTTTTTATCTGAATTTTGACACCTGGCACGATTTACTTGCACTTAAAAAGCATTTTAAAATGCATAGAACGTAAAACCAGATAAAATTTAAATGCCAGGAATAACAAACTAATGAATGGGTTATATGACAAAGGATTTGTTTTACTGTCCCCTTTCCTCAGATCTTCCTACTCCTAGAAGGCAAGCTCTAATAAGGAAAATAATTCAATCCAAGTGTAGACTACTTTTAATATTATAGAGTACAAACAATCATGTAATACTGGATTTTTTTATCATGTACAAAGCATTTCCTTATTGGGATATTATTTCTTATTTGAGAAAGGATAATGAGGACATTATTTTTGGTGAAGAAAAAAAGACATGAAGGCTTTCTTCAAAGATATTACAAACACAATGTTTAAATTTTGGGAGAACACTATGTTTTTTGTCAGACCTAATCACATTAAGTCTGTCTCCCTGTGATGCCATGACTATAACACATCACTTCATATGACTTAGTTTCAAATTTGAGTACACAAAGCAATATGTATTTTGGCAATTTAGTATTTTCTTTCATATATTTAAAAATCATTAATTGGCCTAATTAAAATAGCTGATACAATTCTTTCCACAAGCAATCATTAAAAATTTTAAATACTGTCTACATAGGTGAGCCAAGAGAGAGCATTTATTTCCCATTAAAAGATTAAGTCCTTTTAGTTTGTAGAAATTTTTTAAAGAATCCCACAAGATTTCCTAGTTCTAAAATATTCATTACACACACACACACATATGCATTTACATATGCAATAAATATAAACATGTGTTTATATATATGAAATAAATATACTTATAAAATATGTACTTTGTATAAATGAATACATGTGAAATAAAACACATCCCAATCCTCCAAAGAGTGTTTTTTTAACATGGACTAACATGTGGAAGCAATTTCTACCCCCTTCCCAACACACAGACAAGCAGATTGCTTTTGCTCCTGGGAAGTCCCCGGAAAGAAATTTCTGCTTGATATGACAAGAGGTGCTTCCTGGGAAATTCACACATATAACTAGAAACAGACCGACATCCTTGAGTGGTCATCAGACTCTCAGCGCAGGGAGCTGGGCTCGTACTGGGATCGGCTGTGTCTGTAATGCAGGTTACCTAAATAGCTGTGTGCCGGCTTTTCCTCCACGACTTTGATCCTTCGGGCCCCAGGGGGTATCACCAGCACTTCCACGTAACCTGTAAGAGTCAATAAGTCAGGAAATAAATCTCGCATTCTTATGAGATGCCTTTTTCTTAGTTGACTTGCCCTTTCTTCTTTTGATTTGGGTTTTCGGTATGATATTTCAATACCTACGGAAAGAAAAAAATCTTAGGCACAAAAGCTGTCATAATTTCAAGTGGAGAAGTTTCTTGGAAAGATGTTAAGTCCACAGCACTATCGAGGGCAGACAGACAGTTGCATTTTACGTCAAAAGCTCCCTGATATCTTAGGAATCTGCGAAGAGAAAAAGCTCAGTGGGACAGTCCGAGTAGAAATGCATGGGTCTAGGAACACAGCAAGAAACATCCGACTCTGCTCAAGGAACTCCTTTAAGTTAGAAAGTGTGGGGAAGACGGAGATACGGCTGATGGAGACCGGTCCCTGGAGCAACTGAGCACAGGACAAGAGACCATGCACTCCCTGAGCAGGCTAACAAAGGGTTTTGGAACTGAGCATATCGGCAAGTAAGCATAAGGCCACCCCAAGCCACCTGGTGTCACCTAGGGAGGTGTCCGAAGGCTAGAAGCAAGACACACTTAGTTGTTTCCTGGGAAAGGCTTTTCAGCAGTTTTAGGGATACAAAGCTTGAAGTGAAATAACATGATAAGAATAACGTGGGATAAAAGAAAGAACGTGCAGAAAATCAAGACTTTGTTCAGTGCAGAATATACAGATGCCTCCTCTTAGCTGCAGTTATGTTTTAAAATTGCACGGAAACAGTAGTGGACATTCTTCTTAGCACGTGTGTGTAGCTCCATATATCTGATAGAAGCCTAATTTCAAAGCTATTTTTAAAATGGCCCAGTAGTTAATCTCAGAGTGGTCTGCTGTTGGTTAATTATTCAAATTCCTGAAATTGTTTCAGTTATTTGGTGTATGCCAAAAGGTAGCATATGCCCCACCTGGTGGCAGTGGTTGGAATTATGCTTTTCGAATCACTTCTATTGCCAACATTGCTTATTCCATGTAACCATTTTTAGTAAAACCAAACCATGCAAGCACTATGATTTTGTTCCATGAACAAGCAGGCTGCAATGAAAAGAGAAACAAGTGCTTATGGCCCATTTGTACACAGAAGTAAGGTAAGAAGGTCTCCACACTCAGTGAGCTGACAATAGCAATGAAGAGACAAGGCAGAAATGCCATCTAGAAATGAGTCACATAAAACTTCAGAAATTATGCTTAAAAGATCATACGCAAAATGATACGGTTAACTTCCTGCTAAAGAATATAAACCATGTTGTTTAAACTGTCCCCCTTCTCCGATCACATCACCACTCAAAAGGTTTGCCGCTATTTTTAACTCACAGAAGTGGGATTTATTTTCCCTTTTCCCCTTGTAAATGGTTATATACATTACTCATGTTTGAGAAACACTGACATCAGCCAGGATCACTATGATTCAGAGGAGAGAAGCATTTTTATAGTCAAGGAAGGCTTCGGAGAGAAGCGCTCAGATGCTCTGGCTTTGAAGAGTGGGTGACAGGCTATGGGTGCGCACAGCAGAAGGGCGAGTTCACCGAATGTAAAGAAAAGGAGGGTTGTAAGTGGTGTCCTTGCTAGCAGTTGAATAACGTGATTCTGATAGAATAAGATGTAAGAAGATGGCTCTACCAAGGAGAGTTTTAACGTAGGCCCAGGACGCCGCCTCGATCAGTGTGTAGCTACGGAACACTGACAGCAGGGAACCTGGTCGCCGGCCACTGGCTGGAGGGGCTTTGCCCGAAGCAGGAGGCAGGACACCCGGCAACGTGGTTGCGGACAGCAGTGTCGGGAGTCGAATGTGAAAATCCAGGAAGGCCTGGCGAAGGGAAGAAAATCTGAGCTTGAGAGCCGGCTGAAAGCGAGAAGACAAACACCGGACTCTGGGCTTTGCGATGCCTGACCTGAGAGTGGGGCCGTTGCCTACAGGGACACGGAGGTCAAGCTGGAGCCAGAATCCCGTTTAACAAACGAGATTTAACAAAACGGTGTAACACATGAGTACAGGTGCCCAGTAAGAACTCCGAGGCGTCCGCAGCTCCGGAGAAAGGCCAGGCCGCCGACGCGCCTCCGGGGGGCAGCTCCACAGAGACAGCCGTTTCAGCCATGAAGGTGAGTGGAGAGACCATGGAGAGAGAAGCCGAGAATTCCACCTTGGTGACAGTCATCGTTTTAAAGAGAGATTAAAAATAAATCAGGAAACAATCAGAGAAGGAATGGTCCCGAGAAGGACGAGGTCTGGCTGTTTTGGTGCAACGGGGCCCCGTGGATTAGAACATCTCAAGAAGAGTTGTTGGTCAGCTGTGCTGTGGGCTACAGAGACATCAAGAGAGAGCGTAACATCAAGAGATGGCCGTTAGTCCCCAAGTGAACGAGGTCAGCTGTCTGGAGATGTTAAATTTCAGGATGTTAAAAAAGAAGAGAAGATAGGGAAAAGTCGCTGGAAGTTCATGTCTGCACTGAGCAGTAAACTCAGGGGTACGTTGTACATTAGGACAACAGTTACATTTAGGTTTATAGTTATATCCAGGGCACCTTTGTTACTCAAGTGGAATGGCTTGGAGCACCGTTGAGTTAACCTGGGTTTAAAGAAGAGAGGAAGAAAAATATTAAGCATAGACATTTGAAGAAAGACAGCCAATGACTGGGGGCCTAGATATTCTTCAGTAAATTAGCCATTTAGCACAACTGAGAGTGTACATTTTTAAAAGAATACAAGAGAGACTACCACTGAGTTCAGAAGCTGGAATAACGCCTGCGAAGCCGAAATCGTAAACTGTATCCCCAGGTTGTGACAGTTTGCTTTAAACAGAGGAACATCCCATCCTATTTCACAGCCAGAGACCGGCTCTTCATCAGCCATCGTGAAATGCCAGCGGCAATCACCGTTGTCACAGTAATAATAATGAAAATGCCACATTTTGAGCAACCTTATGTGCTAATCACTATTATAGGTGATTTACATGAATTATTACATTTAATCAGAATGATAACACCCAAGACAGATATTACATTCCTCATAGAATGGATGAGAAAATAAATGTTGGGGGGGAACCCCCTTTTTTAAGACTGCATTGTCAGTAATTCGCTGACCCAAGCTTTGAACTCAGATCTGTCTGACTCCACTCTGCACTCCCGGCCATGACCCAACGGTACTGTTTTATAAAATAAAATATGTGACACTCTGACTCTCCTGCTCTCGTGGCAAAATACAAACAGAAAGTTACACGGAACCAGTGCCATTATCTTTCATATTAAGAAGAGAACATTTTATGCCCATTTTCTCCTTACTGTAAATTGATAACTATCTAGTTCCACAACTGCCCTTACCACGCAATATACCTTTAAAATTTCCTTTAGAAAAATCATCTCCTGGCTGGGCAGGTTCCAGTGAAAGATATGACAAATGTACAAGAAAAAAAGACAAACCTCTTCTTAAGTTTATTTTCTAGCTCCAACAAAAATGCCTCAGCAAACTCTAAATAGAGCACAGGGACTGCAAACACCCACACGCGTCTGCACACGTGTGACTCACAGAACACACACAGTGTGTGCGGCCAGCTGGACCAAAGCAGGCTGCAGCTCCTTCGAGAAATTCTAGGAAGTCCATAAACCATACGGCTAAAATCATCTCAAGAGAAATGAATACAACATTCCTGAAGTCACAAGTAGATGAAGTCCATGATATAATTAAGGACTCATGAAGATTTTCGGGTTTTTTTTTTTAAAGTTCTTAATAAGGTAATGTTTCATTATTCACTTAATTAATGCATATTAATGAATCACGCACTATACTTATCATTGAGAATATGGGACGGAACAAAAATAGTCATGATATTTTTTTTCATTGATATTAAAATCTAGTGGGGAAGACCAGTGAATGTACAATCACAAACATGATCAGAGCTACCATATGGATACAAATATGGGAAACATCACGAAAGCAGTGTCAGTGCTAGGAGCGGGGGAGGCCATTCAGGGAGCACTGCACTGCATAAGCGACACTGGAACTGGGATCTAAGTGACGGCTAGGAATTCAGCGGGCAAGACTCAGAGGAAGCTAACAGACCCATATTTTTAAATGCAACGTGCTGGAGTGAACAATGCTTGGAGCATCTGGAAGAAATCTGGTGGCCGTAGCTTAGAGAAGGAAAGGGACCTTGGTGAGAGAGACTGCTGGAGGGACAGGTAGGGACAGCATCATGCAGGACTGTTTTCATGGCCCAAATGAAGAATTCTCATCTCCTCCCTGTGACACTAGCACAGAGTTTCAGGAAGAAAGTACTATTATTAGTCTTTGATAATTCCAATACCTTAGGCATCTCAGACATTTTCCAAGTCACAGGTGCCATTAATATAACTGAGCCATATCAAACAAACAAACGCACAAAAGTAGGAATTTAAGTGCAATAAAAACAAACAACTTTTAAAGTAGGAATCTGGGGGAATTCAACTCCCATAACTGCAGTCAGAATGATAAACATCACTGGTTTGTTAACTGGTATTTCTCTTCTCCACGCTTGGCGGAAAAATCCAGCGTTATTACGATGGAAGTCAGTGTCGAGCGTGCATCGGTACTCTTCAGTGAACTGTGTCCACGCATATTAAATATGCCAGGATAGCCTTCAGAAATTCTAGTATCTTTAAATCTTGAATCTTTCAGACCTCGTCTGCACTTCTGCACCATAAACACTCCCGCTGCCACGATCAGGCTGAAAGCTTATTATAGGGGCACTTCTGAGTGGAGTCCGCGAGCCTGGTGCCGCTCCACGTAACTTTCCCAAATGAGTTCCAGGAGACTTGGACTCGTAGGACCTGTCACCCTGTCTGGTGGCTTTGGAGGCTGAGATCTTGATCTGTAATTTACCCTGGGCCTTAGTTATTTTTAGGCTCCAAAGTCTTCAGGCTCACTTATCTTTTGTTCTGCTGGGGCCTAGCAAATGCTTATTTTCAGCTTCAGAGGGCTCTCCCTAAAATTCTTTCCTGAAGGATCCCGTTATCTAGAATAAACTCACTTTTCCTGATTATTCCAATACAAAGAGCTTGTTTCTCGTACTAAAACTAATACACATTTTAGTCTCAGGATTTTTAGTATTTGACCAAGAAAGAAATTTAAAATAGTGAAAAGCCGATGCACATAATATACACAAACTAAAGATGATGAAAATATAATCGCAAATACTAAGATAGTTCAATAGATAGATGTCCAGGTGAGGCGCTAACGTAAATACAGAAATGTCTGCTCCTTCCCAGTAAGCTTGAGGGCCGGAGTATACAGCATTTTCTTTTCCTAAAGCACATTCGTGGGTGATCATACTTCAGCACGGATATTGCTTTTCGCTGTAGGTCCCTTAAACTCACACTGCCTCGATCACTCACGTCCGTTTCATCCTCATAGTCCCTGAGTACAGTATTTGTAGGTGAGGAAACAAGGACAGAGGTTGATAACTGCCCACTATGGCTACGTCTGGAACAACGCCGCACACCTCCAGCTCCCCTTGTTACCGTTTCCACGACACCACACTGCCGCAGACCCTGTTTCTAAAAACTTATTCCCTTCGAATTTAGTAAAAACATTAAGAGACAATAAAGACAATGGAAAGTTGAAAGCCTGAAGACTAATACTCTGAATAGTTGTTTTTGGGCTGTGGCAAATCATTCCTCCTGGGGAGATGGCGTGCTCTGCACCGGAGAATAAGGCCTGCCGAAACCTGATAACATTTGCCGATGCAAATTAGATTAGCCCCTTGCTGCTGCAATTTATTAAATGCACAACAGATGACTTCATATTCTCATTCTTGGGGAATGGGCTTGTTAGGGCTTCTGGCTCATATCACACGCGTTGTGTGTCATCATGAAAAATCATTCACGACCCATTCCCGAGTCTTCGATAGAATCGGAACTGTGATCAACGTGATCTCGGTCCCCAAAGATGGCTCACATTATTAATCTTGAAAAAAACAAAACTGTAATTACCCGCTCCTCTGGTGTGGTTGAAGCCCCCTTTAACGATCCTGCACGACTTCCCGTTGCCATTGCACACGCCACAGCGGTCTTCCCTCGCGAGAGACCCTACGAGGCCGTCGCAGCCCGCTTTCTGTAACGAGAGAGGGCGGTACGCCACACGGTGAGCTCCTTTTCCTTTTTCGTCTACGAACCGAGGACGAGCCTAGTCTCTACAAACGAGGCATGTTTAATTGACAAACTAGTAAAATATCACATTTTCTGGTGCCAACCAATACAGCAAGCTCGTGTCAAATAATAGCTATGAAGTGATCAGAGGGCAGAATAGCAGAAGAGTGATGAGAACTTTTCTTATATTAAAATGAAATGATATCCTAAATCGATCTGGTGAAATAGTACCGAGAGAAATGCAGTATTCTTCAGGGTATGGATGACTTCACTTCTAAGGTGGTAGCAGAGCAAATGCTGACTGTTAAATATTAATTTTGTGACAACCGAATGTAAACGTTTATTTTCACCACAGCCCATGAATGGCCGTCCCTGTCTCTTTGGCATCCAGCACATGGACGTAAGAGCGGCTCACACCCCAGGGCCGCTGTAAGAAAATATAAACAGCAGGCGGATTTGCTTCTAGACGCTCCCAGGGGGACCGGGCCAATGCAAATCTCCTGAGAGTCGATCACTGACTCTTCTCTCGTGAACAACGGTGGTCTCCCAGCGACGTGCAGAAGACATAACCCTTGTTTGCAAAGCTGTGCACACTCATGCCAGAAACAAAGGGCGGGATTGCACGATTATCCCCAAGTAGGAGGTGCAAGAGAGACTGATGATACACCCAGGTATAAGTTACAATTACTTTAGAGGGGTTTCTAAAATATTAATAAAACAGAAACCAAACCGGGGTTTTTGGCTGTGGCTGGTGGTGGTGGTGGTGCGATGAGGCAAGGAAGCAGGTGATAAAATGCAGCTGTCGGACAGATACCCTGAGAGCAAAGATCCCACGAAACCGGCATGGTAGAGCATCGTTCCCTCTGTCCAGGGTGTATCAGTGTCGAGAGGCAGACACGGTAACACATTAGCGGAGAACTCTTGATCAGCTAATCGCAACTTACTCAGGGAGCAATAAGGGGAATGTCTCTGGATGAAAGAGGCAGCCCCCACAGGAAAATTCTCACAGTACAACAAAGGTATGGGGAAAGTTCACTATGCCAGAGCCATGAAAAGACCTGGGGGTCCTGGGCTGAGGAAAAAAAACTATCTCTTTCATGTACAAAAGAGAAAAATCGTAGAACCTAGAGTGATTTGAAAGGCAAAAGCGCCTTTACTGCTCTATCCGCCAGCATCCACCCTGCTCCCTGGCGAATACAATAAACCCAATAAATAGTAGTTAAAAATGGAATACATTAGTACCTAGTAGTTTCTCCGTTTTTTTTTCCTAACTGTTATAACTGGGACATTATAAGTCCGTAAACCTAAAATAAAAGTCAGGGATAGACATAATGTCGTGGCTCAATAGCCATGTATTTTCTAAAATAAGAATCAGGGATTTCGAACCCTGTAATTGGTAGCCACGGGTACCCACACTTAACAAAACATGCTCGCAAACTCTGAGAGCCGAGGATGAACGACCCTGACAAGGTGATGCTGTGGGGCTGGTGGCAGGTGCCCGGAGTGCCACAGGCGTGCAGGCGATAGCGGAGGGCCAGGTCACATGGGGCGGAGCTTTCTCTACCTTTTGCCGTGACGGAATCGTCACTATTTTCAATTGCCCTGCCTATTAGCCCACTCACCAAGGTGAGAATTCTACATTTAGCTGCAGCACTATGTATCTTGCGATAAAACATTCAAGCCAAACCCAATACACTGAAGGTTGTCAGGCAAACAGGAGTGTGTTTTTAATTATACTGAAAGGCTGAATGAAGCATTTTAGTTAAAAAGCCAGGATCTCGCAGTATTCCAATGCTCTTAGAAGTCAAAGTCCATTGCACAGAACTTTAATTTAATCATCTTTATCAGATTCACATAGCACTGACTGATGCCTAATTATTTGCTGTTGCTGTAATTTGAGTGACTGGCTAGGAGAACTCTTAACGGGTCTGCCTTGTGCAATCCTGCTGGAATCCAGGTACAGCAATTTAGGCTACTGTATGCGGCATATTCAGTCAGAAAAAAATTCTTTTGAAAAATCATTCGTTTAAGACATTCCCTAATCTGACAGATTTCTATATAAATAACAAAGTTAAGTTAAAAGCTTTAATTGCACAACATGCAGTTCTGCAAGCAAAATACGTAAATACTTGCTATGATTTATTTTTACAGACAAATGAAAAATTATATTTCATGTTACTGTCATATTCTGTTAAAGAATAAAGGAAATTAATACATATTTATAAAGCCATCTCTTATGCCAATGTTAGTACACGATTCTGTGCTTTAAACTTTATCGCTTGCTGGAAAAGTATAGAGTCTTAGAGCTGTTGAGACATTTACGTTTCATGGTATTTTCAAGTTTTTACCCAGAAGTCCACAGACTTCTGTAGGGCCTCAGGCTGATCTATCGCTAGCCTGCAGCGGTTTTCAAATTTTGGTGTGTGTGTGCGTGGTCAGGTGTGCACCTTTGGGGGCAGGGGGAAGCAAACTTTTCGTGAAATTCTCAAGTGTGTATATTGAACACCCACAAAAAAATCAATGACCATCGATCCAACAATTTCATTGGACAGAGTAGTTAATGGATGCACGCCTATCTTAAGTGATTTTCCAAAAACACAGTTTCCCAGCAGCTGTCATGGACTCCACTCCAGGACTCTTTCATAACTGAAGGCTCATTTCTCTCCCATGCCCAGGGTGTTGCTCAGCTGATGGCTCTCATCCAGCCGCCATTTTCAGAAACTGCCTAGTCTGAAGAAAACTGCCATTCCCCAGGTCACATCCCCTTCCAAGGACGGCGGGCGTCCAAACGCTTGTCGATGCTGCGAGTAACAGAGTTCTTTTACTTCACCCCAAACAGAGACAACTCTGAAGAGCCATCCGGGTTTCGATGCTCCCGGAGGGTCAGCTGAGGTCTTATGCCTGTGCTACACCCCCATTCCTCTCTGTGCCCAATCCTGTCTCCTTCTGCTCCCCGCACAGATGTTGAGCATGCAAAAAACACTCGGCATGAAGCTTCCTGCATCTCGATCTTTCCGGGAAGCCAACCCCAGGTGGTGGCAGAGCTATAATTAGCCACCTCCAAGTCCTAGTCTTTGACCTTGCCACCGTGCTTCTCACGCTCACTTTAACAGAATCTCTATCTTCCTACCGATAAACGAAAAGCACACAGAAGTGCAGCAGATGAAGATCACACGAACGGACCTTGAGAATATCATGCTAAGTGACGTAAGTCAGACAGGAAAAGTCAAGGACCATATGACTGCACACATGTGTGAGATATAAAACTGAAAGCAACAAATAAGAAAAACAAACACAAACTCATACACACAGACAACAGTGTGTAAAAACACTAGAGGGAAGGGAGGTGGGGGGGTCGTCAGGGGAAAGGGGGTCAAATATACGGTGACCAAAGATTTGACTGGTTGTTGAGCACACAATGCAATATACAGATGATGTACCATAGAAATATACACTTGAAACCTATATAATCTTATCAATCAATGTCACCGCAGTAAATTTAATTAGGACTAATTTGATAGTTTTCTACTGCATGGCTCAGTCTTGGACAAAAGCCATGGAGAACTGGAGCACTTGAATTGTGGGTCTGTGATGTTTTGACAGAAAATGCCCAAAGTGTTACAATTTTAGACCTGTACCATGTACAGGACAGAATGAGAATCTCAGGTCCTTCCCACCAGTAATGGATATTACAGAGTTTCTGGTCCAAACTCGACATTATACAAAGTAGATCTGACGTGGTCAAGATCACAGTTGAGTCAGGACAGCACCCACGTCTCTTGACTCCCATGCTATGCAGCTGCTCCGGGCTCCCACCGACCTCCCTCAGCACCTACATTCTCCCTTTTAGAATGTCTTACCTGACACCTGCCATTGGCACAGAAATCTAATCCCTGATATCCACAAGAAGTTCCATCCATCACTTTCTCTGACAGAAGAATGGGCTCTTCTTTCCCAACAGGAGAGCAAAACAAGGCACATGGTTTTTCTGAATCCGGAGTGGATAAAAAGAAATGAGCAAAAGGGACTCCATAAATATATTTATCTTAGCATTATTTGTTTCAGAATAGTTGTTGAGTAAAAAATACAATCTGATGTTAACTGGATAATGTAATACTAGAGCAGATAACACTGGAGGGTTATTATGCAGAGTATATGAGATGATGCCTGGGGCAAAATGGGAATCCTAGGAGAGTCGATGTCCTGCCTAGGAAATCTCTCTTCCCATTGTTTTCAAAATGGATCACTTATCATTCTCTGGCCTTAAACCTCTGACACACACAAGCCAGTCATTCTTCCTGAAATATGTTATGCACACCCTGGCTTTTGCTCACATCTTAAGATTCACTTTATTCAAAAAACCTTTCTTTTTTTTTCAACTTTTTAAGAAATTATCTTTCAGTTACAGTTCATGTTCAATATTATTTTGTATAGTTTCAGGTGTTCTTGATGTCTCACTTATAAAACCCAAAACACTAATTTTCAATCCTATGCATTTGGCATTTTCTAATTGAAAAGTTGCTACAGGGAGAGAAAAGAACTTCTAAGATGAGCAAGTCTCGTGAGATTTTGTGTGACCAGGATGTTTAGAAATGTAATATGACCCCATAAGAACATCCACTGGTCTGCACAGCTGCTGAAGTGCTGCTAGGACCCAGCCCCCTTACTGCCTGGTCAGAAAGCATGTCACTGAACAGGACCCCGGGGCTGAGAACTAAGTTCCGGGTAAAGAATTCTTGAATGGCCGGCAGTCCTCTTCAGTGTTTCACTAAACAGATAGGATGGTTAGAGTTAAAACACTTGCCTATTAAGCTCAAAGAGTGCCAAACTATTTTTAAAGTGCCGTTTCAATCCATTTCTATTTCTGTGCGTGGTGCAGAGGAGCTGCCGTACTTGGGAACACCGGTAGTATGATTATCCAAATCCGAAACTTCAGAGCGATTTCCATGCTCCATTACTACTCTACTGGCTTGACACCAGTCAGGCCCTTTTACTGTTTATTAAGCTCATATAAATAGAATGGAAAATAGTTTACAGTCTCTGACACTGATCTTCACGTACGTCTTCAGTGAAGTTCCACGTGTGCTGGTGGGGTTCTGTAAACACCAGCTAACAGCCAGGGGCGTGGAACAGGGTATCGCTTGGCAGAGAGAAGACAGACAGTCAAAGGAGCCTTCAGAATTGAACCTTTCAAACAGTTTTCACATGTGGCTTCTGAACACTCTGCTTTGAACAATTTTCATGAGTTGGAACAAGGCCTTCAATGTGCATGGTTTTGAAATTTTCCTTTAAGGTGCCGTTATAAGCCACAATAAAGCATTTCAGTGTGCTCTCACACCTCAAAGTAGGTTATGCTTATTCAATGAGGGCTTACTATGTCATATCCTTGACTTAAAAACAGCTGCTGTAATTGTAACACTTTAAAAGTGATAGATATGTTCTCCTTCTGGAGTTTTTATGGAAGAGAGGAGCAAACCAGATACATGACGAAGGCTGACAGGAGTTAATCTAGAAAACTCCACTCACACGCCAAGCAAGACTTCCGATAAAAATCCTCGTTATTTCTCCTGTTACAACGTACTGCCCATTGGCTGTGCTTACTTTAGCTTTGCAGGTGGCGTAAACGTTTGATTCCGGTCTTCCTTCCTGGGGCACACCCTCAAGGTTGTGACGCTACAGTGACCCACTTAACCTGCCAGCCCTGGGTAGGCAGATTCTGTCTTGACTTAAGAGATGAGCCCTTTCCGAGATACGCATTAAACATGGGTTCCAGCCAAATTTCAGCACAGAGTATGCAAAATACCTGAATGTGAAGCCATGCATCTTCTCTCTCTAAAAATCAATGTTCACTCCTACACTAGCACTCAACCCCTAATTCTCCCAGACGAAGATTACGTACTCCATAATAACAGAAATAGCCACTCGCACTTCAAGGTGCCATATGTTATTAAGACTTGGGCCTTTAAAGAGAATTACGTATTTCAATTTCTTCCATAGTGTTATAATATATGAAGACTATTGTGTATTTTATTCATCAGACTGCTCTGTTTGATTGGTGTCTCACTTGCAAGAAATTCATTATCAAAAATGCTAACCTGCTAATTATATAAATACCTATCATGGCTTATTCTGGTGAGAAATAGCACTCTGTTAGAGTTAGGAACTTACTTAATTGTGATTTCCAATACCTTTAATATTTCAAATTGACCCCCATCCAATTCTGATTGTTTTTTAATCTGGAGGGAACCCGTTTCCTATCTCTTATGTCACACGGGAGTGAGGAGGCGGGCTTCCCATGACTTCAACGTCATCAAATTGCAGCCGGTGAGAGGCCGAGATAGAATTAGCCCTCACGTGGTCAGATAATGATCTGAATAGTCACCTTGACTACATTTTTACAATGAAAAAACATCGTTTATACATTTCAAACTTATGCAACAAATATCCACCCGAAGCTTTACGGCTGCCGGGCCACACAGCAGGCACAGACAACGGAGAGAACAGACACGTTCGGATCGGCCGCGGCAGGCGCTTGTGGGTCCCTTGGCAGAGACCCATGCCCAGCTTGGAGGGTCGGGGGGTCCTTTTTCTAGAAAACTTGGCATGAGCTGGGTCCAAAAACATCAGCAGAAGTTTTCAAGTACAGAAATGGGGGGAGATAGAGAGACGGAAGCTTGAGAAAGAAAAGGTATTATGCCAAGGAACTAGCCTGTTTACAGGCCCGGAAAGAAAAGAGCACAAAACCTGGGGGGTGGGACTGGAATCGGCCTGGCTGGGTGGAGGCTGGCAGGGGATGACAGAGGTCGAAGAGGGGCCACAGGGACGGTCTTAGACACCAGGTGACAGAGTCTGAGATGGGTCCTGAAAGCAAGAGGTCTCACGGAAGAGTATTACTTGGCAAAGTGACTCCCAAACCTGGCCTTTCCAAAGAACAACCTGGCTGACGAGAGGGGCGGGGACTGGCGGAGGCTGAGGCGACAGCCAGGGGGCCAGGGAGGAAGGGAAGGAATCCAAGGCACCACCCAGAGACGGTGTCGCTACGGACAAAGCCGCTGGCAGTAGAGAGGTTCGGACGAGTGGGGCTGGCTGGCTGATGACAGGCGGATGGAGGCCAAGGAAGGATTCCGACTTAGCCTGGCGATGAGGTTGGTCATGAATTCCTTCTCTGTGAGGGAGCCCTGTAAGAGAGCCCTGTAAGAGGAGGTGGGTTGAGGGAGAAAGGAAGGAAGCAGGGGGCGTGTGCGGCTTGGTGCTGGAGACGAATGGGGTCTTGCGAGGAGACGCCGTGCAACAGATGATTGCGCAGGACAGGGCGCTCTGGGTCAGAGAGAAGTATCTGTGTCCCTTTAGCTTATAGGTGATAAATAAAACCTAGCGAACAAGTAAGATTAGCCTAAGGAGAATGTTTAGCGAGAAAACTAGCGGGGCCAAGACCCCATTAGAAAATCCCCATTAGACACCATTTGTTCAGCGTCCCCTCTGCTCAGGTGCTGTTCACAGTGTACCAAATACGACAAGTCTCGCTCTTATAGTTGTCATTTGGGGGGCATATAGTAAATAAGACATAAGAGTTTTATGGCAAATAAAAGCTCTGTGAACAAGAGAATAAAGAAGGGAGAGGAAAGGCATCGAGTTACTATTTAAGAAAAGACCTTTAAGAAGGAGGTGCGAGAATGGATTGTACTGAAATGTGGGAACAGTGTTTTCCGCACAGAAAACAACTTCCAGGAAGGTAGCGGACTTATTCTAAAAAGAGCAAGGGAGCCAGTGTGGGTGGACGGGTGTCATGAAGGAGGGGAGAGGTGAAGTTGGGGAGTAACAGAAAGCCGGGGAGCGGAGGGACATTGAGGCCATTATAAGAACTTTGGACTTTTACTCTGAGTGAGCTGTGAAGATATTAGGGGGCTCCGAATGGGAGAATAACACGGTATGACAAGCGTTTTAAATGTATCATGTTAGCCGTCATGTTCAGAACGAAGGCAGAGTAAGGACACAGGCATCGAGACCAGTCAGAAGGCTACTGCCATCACCCGGCTGAAAGAAGGCGGCCTGCACTGGGGTGGCAGTTCTGGAGACGCCGGATACGATGAGATTCTGGATGTGTTTTAAGGATTGGGCTAATGTGATCTTACCCATATTTCGAATGTAAAGTAGAAGAGAAAGAAAGGAAATTTGATGACTGCAAGGCTTTTGGTCTAAGTGCTTAGACAGACAGAATAACCAGGTATTAAGAGGACTGCGACCCTGGCCAGGTGGCTCAGTTGATTGGAGTGTCGTCTGGTACACCAAAAGTTTGTGGATTCGATTCCCGGAGAGGCCACATACCTAGGTTGCAGGTTCAGTCCCCGGTCGGGGCACATACGGGAGGCAATTGATCAATGTTTCTCTCTCACATCGATGTTTCACTCTTTCTCTCTCTCCCTTCCTCTCTCTCTAAAATCAACAGACATACCCTCGGGCGAGGAATAAGAAAAAGAGGATTGTGTAAGTAGAAGATCATGCTCTTATTTCTTCTCAACCGAAGAAACAGTGTGTTTGGGGACCACGCAAGGGAAGAGAACGTGGCACGTGTGAGGCAGTAAAACATGACCGACGTGGGGAGTGCAAAGTGAAAGGGACCAAGGTTTCAGGTGAGGTAGGGGGTGACACAAGGGGGCAGATTAAGGAGGGTCTTGCTGTGCATGTCATGTTGTGTAGTTTGGTCTTTACCTGAAGAGTTATGGGAAGCCTGGGAAATGTGCTCAGTGGGAGATTCAAATGACCAGATTTGCATTTATGTGAAGACCTCTCGGCTGCCCCGTGAAGAGTGAGCTGAGGCAGCATAAGAGTGGAGACAGAAAGGCTACTTCAGAGCCACTCCAGCAGCCCCAGCAAGAGACTGGACACTGAAGTGTACAACAGTGAGACAGGGGCTGGAGCGGGGAGAGGTTCAGGAAGTGACACAGAAAAGACACGGTGACGGGCTGGATAAGTGGGGAAGGGAGGTGGGTCGGTTAAAAAGGACACATCTCTGGCTCGTGCACTGAAAAGCTGGTATTACCTTCGCTGAGATAGGAGACACTAAAGAGGGTCAGAATGGACACAGGTTGGAAGGCTGAAAATCGTGAATTTAGTCCTAAACTTGCCAATACCCAAGAAGAAATGTCCAGGAGGAAGTTGTACAAACAAGTTTGAAGCTCAAAGGGAAAAATCTGGCTGAAGACATAGCTTCCTGCGATATTTGCATATTTGAAGTCATGGGACTAGCGGCGATCCCCTAGGAAGAAAACGCAGAGTGAAAACAGAACCGCATCTGGGCTCAAAAGGACACAGCGGAGACGGAGCAAAGGCAGAGGGTTGGGTCGTGGAAATGAAGGCACACGAGCGTTTCAAGAACCAAGGGGTGGCCAACCGTTTGAATGCACTTGAGAGGTCAAGTACAAAAAGGACTGGAAACCATTTATTAGGGCTTTCCATGAAAGTCCTTGACGACACCGGTGTGGTTTGTGCTGGTGAAATCTAGACTGAAAAGCCAGGAACACAGAGGGTGGAAAACAGGCAGCCCTTCTGAGAAGTGTGTCTGTGACGGGGGAGACAGCGAGCTGGAGGGGGCTGTGAGGTTGAAGGAAGGTCTGTAGTTTTCTACAAAGGAATTCTAAATAGGTTTAAAAATCCAACGCGAAAAACCAGACAGAGCAGATTGAGTACAGGAGACAAAACGGGGGTCGCCAGTAAGCCAGCTGAAAGAGAAGGTGGGGATGACATCCGGGACACAGCGGGAGCCACTGGCTCTGGGATGGAGGGCTGAGAATTGTGCAGTAGAGCCGAAAGCAGAGCAAAGGTCTGCAGAGATAGTTATGCTTACAGGTTTGATTGAGAGCAGAGGAGGAGGCGATGAGCTATCTGGGGGCTGCCCCCGCTCCGGCCCAGTATGTAGTGAAATAATGCGCCGTGCTGTCTGGCTGCTCCCATTAGCGCGGGGACGCTCAAGATGCCCGCCCTGAGGGACGGGCTCTGTTAGATGGGTGCACTGAGATTGATAAAGAGTAGAATTTAGGCTACTAACAGGAGTATCAGTGAAATGGTGGAAAGACTAGTCCACATTGACTAAGGGGAGAAATGACAAAGGAGAGACCAGCGGCATGATGGTCAATTAAGGCAGAGAATTCGCCGCCAGGTTTGGTAACCACGACTCAAACCCACAGCCCACTGACCATGGACAAGAGTTACCATTCTTAAGGAATGAGGCAACATATAAATTTCTTAAAAATTCTTATCATGATTAAAGATTTACGGGAAGGTGCACAAATAGGGCAGTGAGGTCTCATATACCTTTCACCCGGTCTCTCCCCAGAGCCACACGCTGGAATTGATGGTGCGACAGCAAACCCCGGGGGGCGGACACGGCGCACCTCTGTGTAGAGTTCTGTGCCATTCCTCATGGGTGTAGATTTTATAGCCATCGCCACAATCAACATATCGAACTACTTGTCATCAGCACGACATTCTAGCTCATGCTACTCCTTTACAGTGACACCCAGCCCCCTCCCCACCACCATCCCTAACTCCCGGCAACCGCTAACCTGTGTGTTTTCCATCTCTCTAGTTTTGTTATTTCGAGGATGTCACATAAACGGAATCATACAGTATGTGCCCTTAGAGATAGTTTATTTTCAATCAGTATGATGCTCTGAAATAAGAAATGTCATTGCACAGTATCAGTAGTTTGTTCCTTTTATCGCTGCTCAGTAGCCCATGGTCTGGACGGACGTACTTCAGTCTGTTTAACCATTCGGCCTCTCAGGACCTTTCCGGTTGTTCCTGGGTTTTGGTTATTGAAAACAAAGCTGCTTTAAACACGTGTGCACAGGATATTTTATGGTTGTGGATTTTCATTTTTCTGAGATAAATGCACAGGACTGCACTTTCTAAATTATACGACAAGTTCCATCTTCAGTGAGCGGAGAAGCTGCCGCGCTTTTTTTCTCACAGCAGCTGTGTGTCCCATCTCACATTCCCACCAGCGAAGTCTGACAGTGTCTCCCCGCCCTCACCGGCACCGAGTACTGTCACTCTTTCTGGCTCTAGTTGATCAAATAGGTGTGCAGGAGGAACAGCTCCATATTTTTAAATATATATATATTTTAGCCAGTGCTTGTGGTTGTTTTATGTCAGTGAAAGGCAGGAAAAAAAATACAGCTTTGAAAGACCTCCGCTCTAATCTGTGCACTGACAGTTGCTGCTGTTGTAAAGAGTTTGGCAGACCTAGGTGGGGAGGTCCGGTCGGTCCTACCTTCGTCCATGACAGCTTGCCACTGAAGCACATGCTTTGAGTACGAAGTTCTAACACTATAGGCCTGACATTGCCAGTCCCTGAATCCAGGCAAACCTGCAGGACAAGGTGGATTCTCACATACTCTGTATTGTTTTCTGGGACCATTACAATCCCTTGCTTCAGAACCTAGCCTAGAAAAGACAGTACAAATAATCAATTTTATCTTTTTTTTTTTTAGGATAACTACTCATTTTTTTAAAAAAATTAAAAGGCATTATATTAATAATGTATACTTTTTATATTAAATATACTTTTGATAATGTAACTTGTTAGATGACCAGTAACAGCAGAAAATCCATGTTTATTTTTTTAAAGACGAGGAATTTTTTTCCAATCCGTGAGCAACTTAACTTCCAAAATACATGAGAAATAAACACCAACTGGCCATGAAAACTAAAAAGAGCAAAGGGTAGAGGCTGGGGCAAAACACAAAGCCAACAATTCCCAGAAAGGAGTTTGCGTCTAAGAGCATTAAGAAGATGCTTCTAACGTTATCATATAAATTCTTTAAAATTGCTTGGGAAGGAGTTGGGCCACTGAGCCCACACCATGAGGCTGAAGCGACTTTGTCACACACTGCCCAGGGCCGCCCTGGGCGTGACGGGGTCAGCGGGAGGACCCTGTCGCGCTCCCTGCTTGCATACGGGCCGGGCGTGCTTCTCTCTCTCGTCCTCCTGGGCTGGCTTGGGTGCTGATTTGGTTTCCCCGCCTTCCCTTTCTCAGGTCCCGTCCTCCCCCTGCTCTGCTTACGGCTCCTTTCAATGCTGGCTTACTCTCTCTAACACTGTCTCCCTGGTCACTCAACACCTTTTATCGGATTAATCAAGAATCCGCCCTGTATAGGGTTTGCTTAAGTGTTCCTTCTTAGAAAGATTGGTCTTATCTTTTTCTTTTTCTTCTTTTAACTTTGTTGTCAGTGACAGTTGACACTCGGTATCTTTCTGTATTAGTTTCGGGCAGACAGCGGAGTGGCTAGACAATCATGTGCCTTACAGAGTGGTCCCCCGATACTCCCAGTACCCGCCTGGCCCCAGGCACAGTCACGACAATATTATTGACCATATCCCCTATGCTGCACTGTACATCCCTGTGGCTGCTTCATGACAACCAATCTGTACTCCCTAATCCCTTCAGCTCTACCACCCAGCACCACCCCCCACCCCCAGCCCCGGCCAACGTCAGTCAGTCTGACCTCTGTATCTGAGTCTGTTTCTATTTTGTTTACTTGGCTCTTTAGATTCCACATATTTAAATGAATTTTTAAAGGGAGTTTTTATAATGTATAAAATAAATAATTTGAGGGACTCGTCAGTTTCCCCAAGTGGTTGGGGTTCGAGGAGGACCTTTTTGATTTCCAATACGATCTCTCTCGGTAAAAATCTTTGCATTTCGGAAATGGACGAAAAGACTGCCCTCCCCCGACCCGGGAGCTTGGCGTTTACCCGGGACACTTGCGCTCTCGGCTGCTGATCCCAGCACTGCAGGTGCGGCTGCAGGGGCTCCACACGCTCCACTCTCCGGCCACGCGTCCAGGTGCGGAGGTCCTGGGGGCACATTCTCCAGCCTTACACCACTATTCCAAAAGTTATGTCTTAGGTGAACAAATCAGGGCACAACGGAAAATCATTCACTGGCCTACAGAGTCACTGGAATTGCGATTAAATCAGGTTTACAGGAGCCCTACACCAAACACACATAATTGAAAAAGACCACCGATAAGGCGGCACTTGCTTATTGTCATGGTAACACGATGGTCCAGTTCCCCCAGGTCTCGCGTCAGATCAAGCGGTCTCGTCGTGAACACGGCACACATACCGGTACCGCAGCCCTGAGAGTTCAGTGCTTGTGACAGGGATGGGTGGGTAGAGGGGGTTGAGGGGCCACACAGGCCAGGACAGGAAAACTAATACATTCTAAAACCATAGCAACGTAAAGGTGACAGACAAAGAAGCAGAGAGACATACAGATATAAGAATGGGAGTAAGACATCCATGTCATATAACGAGAGGGAAGCAGGGTATTAGTAAATTTAGCAATTTTGATTTGAAATGTCAGAGATTCAGGCTACTCTCCTGATAATTAAAAAATAAGTATTATTTAATTTCAGCACTTTCCTTAATAGCTTTTCTCTCCTTTTTTATCAAAGAGTTCCCATCAGATTCAAGCAGGGTTTCCTCTGAAAGCCGCATACTTGAAAAACTTGGGTAATTAGACTCTGAAATTCTGTCGCACCAGTTTTTCTGTAGCTTACTTCACATCCATTCACTAAGAAGGGCGGCAGTGAGGGACAAGTGTGTGCTCTTTCTTTTTTTTATACTGACTCTTCATGAGCTGTAAGCAAAAGCAGTGAGAGAGGCGGTTTCCGTGGTCGCCGAGGACTGGCTGCCCCGACCTGGTAGCCAGCTCATTACCATTTCTCCTTAGGGTCACGGTAAATGTGTTCAGGGTAAAAATTAATTGAGCAAAACCATGTTGAGAATAATATGTAAAGATTAGGAAAATTTAGATTGATGATTGCGTGATGAGGGGGATTGTGCAAGCTGACCCTTCCCGTCCTACACCATTTTCTGCACCTAAGGGAAAAGTGATTTATGAGGCATTTTGAGAAAACACTCTGATCCTCGATTTTCCCATCTCAACATGAGAATGATAATCAAATTGCTCTAGTAGACTTTTCGCAGGGGCTGAATGAAGTGCTAAGCACGCTGCATAGCCCATATTAAAGGTTTAATAAAGCTTAACTGTAACAAAAATAATGTCTATGTATTATCATATTGATGTTAGTAATAAGTTTCCAGACACATAAACAAAATCTCATTCATTCTCATCTTCACTGATCTATGTTTCTTTAAAATTTATTTTGAGAACACGCTCTTAAATGCTGTTTTTAGAAAACTTAGAAACTATGCTACAGAGTTTTGCTTGAGCCCAGACGATGCTTTTCTGTGCAATAAAATGATTAGTTCCTGTGGATTTTCTCTAATCATGTCACATTTTAAATTCGGCCTCTTTTAGGGTCAAGACATTTTAAACTGGGCTTAAAAAAACAAAATAAAACCTCAACGAGTCAAATGTACGGATGTGCTTAGTCTGTCACTAAACAAACTGAGATTTCATAGAAAGAGTCAGTCTGAAAATTTCAAGAGAGGGGAAAACACAGACCCCGTGAAAACTCTCAAACAACTTACGGTTTTAAGGATTAAACGACGTTATGCCATTCACGGGATAGAAAGTCCAAGGTGAAAGCTGTCAAACTTCGACTGGTCAAGTTGTTTTGGCCTACTTGAAAGGTGTTTATTTTTCCCAGAGTGAATGTCACAGCTCCTTGCCCATTCGGCAGCAGCTGACAGAAAAGCCTGGGCTAGAGGTCACAGCTGACTACAAATATTCTGGGAAAGACCAGGATCTACACAGTCTGCACACATTTCACCTAGACCAAGCCTAGCAGACAAAGAGAAACGGAAACAGATCCGCAAGCCAAATTCGCAGGCGCCAATCAGTGAAGGCGAAAGAAAGCATGACATGCTATTCAGGGTCTGTCCCCTGGCGGGGGCGCCCCTCTCCGCAGGCAGCTGTGAGAACCTGCTTTCGCGTCTTCCAGGTACCGCTGTGCTTCGATATGGAAGCAAATGTTAAATGTTCTCTTTCAATTATTATACAACCTGTTCTAATGAGTTTGGACACAAAATGATCCCAATGATGTGTTTCATAAATTTTCTAGGAGTATGATTTGTTTCATCTGTACTTTTTAGCCACAGAAAAGATATTACACCTGGTCTAAACAAGTCGAAATTTGTCATTATCTACTAATTCAGTTTGATTTATGAAAATGTGAAGAGGGTGCGTGTCAATACAGGCTATTTCTGGGAGGGTGGGCGATCTAAAACGTTGATTATGTTTCTGTTCTCTCAAATAGCTATGCAGATATGTCTAGGAAGCTCATGAAAACACCCAATGGGAAGAGGTCCATGAAGATGTCAAAGGAAACATTATTTTCTAATCAAATCTTCTTAGACATGCACTGTTGGATAAGAGAAGAGAGTGGGAAAGAAGGCAACAAACTCTGCACATATGCAAATTTGTCATCGTGAGGGTATCACAGTCTTCATTTTTTTAAAAATAAAGAATGACAATGGTAACTTCAAGAATCCCCATTTAGGAAAGTAAATAACTAAAATATATTACATAGAATCCTTCAAAATAGTCTAAAGTTCTAGTAAATTGGTATTATACTTTCCTTTCCCCTCTCCCAATTCCCACCAAATATTGCAAGTTAAAAACATATATTTCTTGGTTTTTACCATATCGTTGATCAACTCTTTAACCTCTCTTCAATATGAATGTAAACACAGATGAGAGTATTATTTAAGAGGAAAGAAGAAAGAAAACAGGCTACTTTTAATTTGGAAAATGCTGTGCATAAATAGTAGATAAATCCCTACATTCACAACCACTTTGAATCATAAAATTCTGCAGGCACCTTCTCAACTTAATTATATGCCTGTAGGTAAGCTAGTCATAAAGCTAGACTAACATCGCTGGAGTGCAATCATAACAAAATTCCCAGCTTTGTTTCTTGGTTAGCAACATATCGAGCCGGCAGTGCTTGTGCGAGGTTGCAAGCATTTGAAATGCTTTAGCTCTGAAGGCGCTCCAGTGCGGAGCCCGGAAGTTGTTTTCGTGACGGCTCCGGCAACGGCTGCAGCAGGTGGATACATGGGGGAGCCCACGTGGCCGGAGGAACTGAGAACTTCATTAGCTATCTCAACACACAGAGCTCTACAGCAGCACCACTAAAAGAATATCGTCAGCACAATTACAAGGGACAAAAAAACTTTTGATGAGTTTAGGGGCCTTGAGGATGCAAATTCTTCTCAAAAATATCAGAAGAAAAATAATAGGCAAAAACTATTTAGACACCAGATTATTAAAAGAAAGGATTCTTACATTGCTAAAGAATAACTAAGGAGAATGGGTTGTGTAATATTTGGAGAAATAACGGCAAAATATTTGGTTGCCTTTGTTAATTAGCGCTTTTGGGTTTCAGGGATGATGCAAAGTATTGCTGGTGCACAGTTTTACGGTTCAAGCAATAAATTACTCAGCACGACCCCATAAGGCACACAGATTATTGTACTTTTGTGCGTAATTTTAAAAATAAAACAAATCCAAATTCTGACTCTCCGTGTGAGCTCCTAGGGCCTTGTCTGGCACCGTGAGGGAACTGACCACCGCCTCACGGAAGCTGCCTTCCAAGGGATCATTTCTCATCGGGTGCATCTAGGGATAAAACGTCTCTAGTCTTTTAAAAGATATTTTGGACTTCACAGTTTGTACATTTTTTTTCTGTCTTTAATTAAAGAAATCATAGCAGTAATAAATGACCATGTACTTACAGCAAACAATCCAGAAATGTCTGGAGAAAAGTCGTACTCTCCCTCACCTGCTGCCGCTTCATGCCCATCCGTGACCTCCAGTGCCCTCCCAGGAGTTAACTACTAATTACGGTTTGCAGGTCATGTTTTCATGCCATTTTATATATATTTAAATATATATACTTTATAATGCATATTCCCATCTGGATAGTTGTTTTTTCTTAAATCTCAAATGGGGCCCGTGCCCCAACCACCACACCTGCAGGTAGTTTCATGGGAGGACACATGCGTGTATCGGTTTCCTCCTTCCGAGTCCTACACTGTAACCATTCTTCTCCTGATGACTATTTCTGTTGTTTCTCACTTCTCGTCATCGCGTTACATAACCGTCAGAGCGTGTGTGTGTGTGTGTGTGTGCAGTTGCACCGACATGCCTGTCTTGGGGCACACGCTGTATTTCCGTAGGACGGATTTCTAGAAGCAGAATTGCTAGATTTCCATTCTGTCAATTTTTCAAATCAATATGCTTTTAAAGTAGCACTGTTTTCACTCAGTATTCACCCTAAGTAATCTTTATGGGGCTGGTTCTTCTCAACTGTAATAAAAATTCATGTTCTTCAGAGGTAAGGTTTCTGAGCTTTCATCTAGAATAAAGTGATAACTATTCCGCTTTCCCTTCATAGAATAAAAATTTTAAAACTGTGGAAATTATTGAAATGTTATCTTTTGATTAAATTTACCACAACTATCAGTTTATATGGAACCTACATCCTTTTTTTCTTCAAAGGAAATTAAATTTTCAACAGCAATTATTTTGATTTGGAAATGCATACTAGTAAATTCCTATAGCCTTATAATACATATTAAACAACTTATACAGCCAAATATTTACTAATCTCCAAAATGTCAATCAGAATATTTTATTTATGATGCTTGAAATGAAAAGGAAAAATTATACTCAGTGGCTGTCCTGAGATAATATTTTGTACCTAGAAGTATTCATCAGTTCTGAGATGTTTTCTTAAGTACGCTATTATTTGTGATTATTTTACTTATATTTAATAGTAAGAAATATGAATTCCCTTTTTGGCAAGGTGACGCATATACCTGACTCTCGACATTTCATAGTCGACAACACTAAAGTTAATTGCATCAATATTAACAAAACCACCATGGGTTTAAAACAACATCCGTGTTAAAGTTGAAAGCAGATGGAATACTGAAACTTTTGGACATCCTGAAAGCATCCCACTAGCGTTAAGACGGATGCACATGTAGCTGGCAGGAGAAGGTGCCCGTTTCCTAGGTCGCATCTGAAGTTCTAATTGCCTCTGGGCCCCCCAGGCGACTTACCTTGCCAGGGTCACAGTCAGTCCCATCCAAGGGGGGGTCGAGTTTGGCTCTGCAGTCCTTCTCACCCTCCACCTTACACCACAAGCCCGTGCAGATCACATGCTGAAAACGAGGGCATCGTAACTAATAAGGGGGTGTATGCCATTTCTGAGGTTAAATAAAAAACTTTTGAGAAAGCCATTTCAACAGAACAACAGAAATTACTTGAAAAAAAATAGACGTAGGCATTAGGTACTTTTAATATTGACCTTGTGATTGAAATAGTACGAGGTTTATTTACAGTGATGAGAAGATTGACATACATAAACAAGAAATCTGTTTAATATGTTTAAATACCTTTAAATTTCTTTTAATGAAACGCAGGTGATAGTGCGACATTAAGTGGCTACAACAGAAAGGCGGGAGCTGAAAATCCTCATTTACGCTACCACGCAAGCCAGGTTGGAGGCGCTGGAGTGAGGTGTTCGCGCTGTAGACTGGGCGCCTCCTGCCCTAAAGCCTGTACCCACCGAGCTCTGCTTTACACCTAACGGCCATGGCGACTCGTGTCTCCTTGTGTAGCCTTGGCCCTCGACACAACGCAAAGCCTCTTAGTGGGTGTGCTTCCATAGGCTGCCAGTCACTTACCTCCGTAGGGACGTTCTAGACCTCCAGGATACAAGGAACTTTTTCTAGGGAAGACTTGAAAAGAATAAAAAAAAAGACTACTGGGATGAAGCAGCAGAGACATGGAAACAATGAAGGAGGAGAGCTCTGAGGAAGTGCGGGAGGGAAGACACTCAGAAACCTGATCCACTGGCTACGGTTGTGGTCTCCCAGGGACACGGATGTTAATAGCTGGCACCTTCTTTAGGGCTTTCTGTTTCTCTAAGACGGCTGAGTTTTTAGACGTGAGCATATTATTTACAAATTGCATAGACATATGAAATCCAAGAGGCACATTTAAAGGGGATGAAAGTAATTTATAGTGAACATAATTGTGTCGCTACCTATCCAGATATTTGGAGGAGAGGGTAGACGCGAACAGGTCAGTGGAGGCAGAGGAAGTAAGTGGCCGTGTGGAAGAGGAGGTCCTGAAAGGGCGGGAAGCCCAGTGATGGGGGGAGCACACAGGGCAGGAAGTCGTGGCCAAGGTTTCAAAGGCAGAAGAACCAGATCTCGAATGCAGGAAGGACCAGGGTTTCCGTATTTGGAGGGAGAAAGAAGCCACTTAGCAGTTGGCCAGCAGGTTAGTAAGATAAAATGCCTATTTTAGGGGGATTACTTGGGAGGTCGTGTTCAGAACAGACTAAAAACCATGACAAAGTTCAAATTAATGCGACTCCAAGCTACGGAATGCTTTGGAAAAGATACATTGAGGCTAATATTTTAAACGAGCCTGTTATAGCTCTGGCAATAGATTTGTCACAGCTCCGAAAATATTATTGTCCTACCCTTTATATTTAAATATTTAGGTTTCTGAAATGTTTGTAAGCTCTTAAAAATCCAACCATCTATGCAAGAGTGTGATATATTTTATTTACGTTGTATTATTGGCTATGACAGTTTTCTGCTTCAAAATATTTCATACATCTTATTATATTTAGGGTATGAGTTAGCTTATTTTTGTAACGCTTTTATTTGCATATACCATTTATGAAGACTTCATCCAGGACTTTATTTTTAAAAATCTCTTAATCATATTGCTTCTATACAATACTTTAGACTCTTGAAAACAGAGAGGTTAACTGTTTTACTTTTGTGAACACACTTATATTTTCATGAACAGATCTCTAACCTGGGAATTTTAATTCCTAAAAGTATGTATGTATGTATTTCTCTTTCCTGCCAAGACCTCTCTGGTAAGGAGGTTTTATAATCATGGGATCAAATGCTGAATTTTCTGCCAAGGAAGAATGTTGCTTTACTTATATTCAATAAAGCTTGCTTGTGTGGAAACAGGAATTATTTTCATCAGGCTCATTCGTTAATCAATGCTCCGTGAACTAAAAAGCCAGTCTTCGGTGCTGTGACGCTAGGGCCGTGCTGGCTTGGTGAGCCCTGTTAGGGGTCTGTGTCCGACCTGCCACCATCCTCTGCTATTCAAGCAGCAGGTGCTTTATTTGACTTCCACGCCAGGTCCTGAGGGCATAAACGCACGCTTGGCCGCGGCTCAAGGCACGCGCAGTCCGACAGGATAACCCTCCCTGAGGGTGTCTCTTCACCTTCCGTTCTGCAGGCCTAGGGAGCTATGATGAGTAAACCAATGTTTTTAAATCGCAGCCTCATTCTTAAAAACAGCTCAGGTCCAGAAGTTCAGGCCAAACTGTCTAAAATAAAGCAAGCAAATGTTGAAGAAATGGCGTGGGCTGTTTCAGATGCCATTCTCTGATGTGTGACATCAGAGCTATGTAATATATCGAGCCCTTTCTTAAGGTAATGACGAGCAGGGTTGGGTATTTTGTTAGCACCAAACACTCCATGTGTCACAGGAGTCAGAGTTGATTTTTTTTCAACTTAATTGCTGAAACCATTTAATATACCAATTAAGAAAAGAACTTTCAAACCTGAAATGCTTTATGTAGGAATCCACAACAGAGATGCTCAATCCAGCATTTCCTAGCAAATGAATAAAACTAATACAAAACCTTTTTTTCTTCTTCCATAATGAGAGAAGACCATTAAAAGCACAGAATATGAGTTTAGATGTTTATCTCAGGTAGGCTTTTAAAAGTTCACATGAAAATACTATATTTTTTTAAATCAAATAATTTAAATAGAGGAGTAATTGTTCATGGATAAATATCACAAAATTTATCCAAAGAAACCTGTACCCATGCCTTTCTTTATAGCAAATAGTTCCATTAAGATGCTCTGAAATTTACATTAAAATAAAAAACTTAAGTGCCCGTACGTGGAAGTAACAATTAAATCTTGAACATGTCACTCTTTGTTCTTCTCTGTATTTTCCTCCAAAATACAATTTCAATAACTTAAACATTTGATTGCAAATGTAATTTATTATGGGATAATATTTTCAAAACCAGTCTTTTCCATCACAAAACAGCTTAGTATCATTAAGAATGGAAGAAAGGAAAGAGAGAGGTATTTAAAAAATAGGAAATAATAAAAAGCTGAAATCTAGTTCTCTATAAATACTAATAGAATTGAAAATTAGTAAGAAAAAAGAGAAGGCAAAATAAACACTGTTAGGAATAAAAAAAATGAAGGTATAATTACAGGTAATGTAAAGTTTACACAGAAATAGGAAGGTTATAAACTTCATGACAATGAACTTGACAACTTCTATAAAATGGAACAATGTTTTTAAAAACATACTAAAACTAACATGGTCCCAAGAAGCAACAGGAAAGCTGAACTGTTGTTAAAACTGACTGTTAAATATCTTCCTGCAAAGAATACATCTGGTCCAGAAACTAACAATCTTTCAAGAAATTTAAATTCTCAATTTATATAAACTCTCTAGAGAACAGAAAAAGAAGAACACTTCTAAACACATTTTAGGATACCCAAACCAGACAGGGGTTTTAAAAGAAAATAAAAATCATTATCTACCTCGGTGCTTAGATTTAAATGCTAAACAAAGCAGTAGATACGCAGTGGGTCTCATAAACGTGCTGAACAGGTTGTAACAGACTGAATCCAGCGATGCACAAAAAGTACCAGGTACCATGACAAGTGGGCTTTTTCCCTGAAATGGTGCAGTGATATCAGAGATCTGATTGATGTGATCCAGCACATCACTACCTTTAAAATCTGTAATTCTTGTATCTCTGGGTACAAAGCACATGATGCAATTCAACATCCATTAAAAAAAAAAAATCTCAGCAAACTAGTCATTGAAGGAAATGTTTTCATGATTAATGAACATTGATAAAAGCCTACAGCAAACATTGTAAAAAACAGTGAAACGTTGAAAGAATTCTTTTAAGATTAGGAAAGTGACAATGATGGCACCTTGGCACCGAAATAAGGAAGTGAATATGTAACATTCAAAGTGGCAAGAGAAAAAAAAAAGTGTCGTTACCACCTCTTACCCTCAGCTAAAATTTTATTCAAGACTAAAGGTGAAACAGAGACTCTCACAGAAACAAAAACCAAGCATTTACAGCGACAGATCTGCCCAAAGGGGTTTCAAAATGATGGGCTTTGAGAAGAAATATGATCTGACAGGAAAGGACTGAAAAGCAACAGTGAGCGGAGGCTGACAGAAATGAAGATAAATCTTTATCGACTAAATAAAGCTAAAACAATTGCATTTTAGCCATTATTATAAACCTTTTTAATATAAGAAAAACCAGAAATCTAGCTCATTTGCATCTCCAAACTTTATCCCTTAACGGAGATTTGGCTACTAACAGTTAAATAAGTTTATGTCTTCCCTTTTACTTCCCAACTCCACATACTTCAAGATTGCTAGGGGCAGAAGTTACTACACATGGGAAGAAAAACGTGGTGCACGCCCAGCAAACAAATGAAGTAGCTGCAAGGGACTCCTCATGAGAACACATCAGAAAGTGTTGGGGAAAGTGGAGGAGCGAGAGGAAATTTAGAGAAAGGAGAACTATCACGGCCTAGTTAAGGAAGCCCCAAAGAAAAAAATGAAAAAGTTGGGAAGAAACCATTTAAATTATTTGAAAGAAAAATGATCCAGAATTCCTTAGTATCAAAGACATAAGATAAAAAGATTCTGCCCTGGCCAAGTGGCTCAGTTGGTTGAAGTGTCGTCCTGTACGCCAAAAGTTTGAAGGTTCAATTCCCCATCAGGGCACACACCAAGGTTGTGAGTTCGATCCCTGGCTGGGGCGTGTGCGGGAGGCAACTGATTGATGTTTCTCTCTCACATCGATGCCTGTCTGTCTGTATCTCTCTCTCTCTCTCTCTCTCTCTCTCTCTCTCTCTCTCTCTCTCTCCCCCCCCTCCACTCCCAAATCAAGAAACATATCCTCAGGTGAGGATTAAAAATACAAAGATTTCCGTTCAGGAACGAGGGAGGAAGTTCCCGGAAGACTAACCCTTCTGTAAATAACAACCACAAACCAAGGACAGGGTACAAAAAGCAACTTCCTGGTGGTTTTGGAGAGTGAAAAACGTCGGTAAATTTTTTTAGAGAGCTGAAAGATTGGCATAGGTTGAGCTCACCATTTTTGCTGCTTTGACCTAACAGTGGCTCTGGTCATGGCATGACATTGGAAGGCTAACGCAACACTGAAGACAGAAACTGGAGTGGTCAAAGCTGACAAAAACTGAAAAGACAATCCCCCCAAAAAAGAGTTAGAGAAGCCAAGGTCTTTAGATGGCACCCGACCCGTACAGACATCAGACACACTCCAAATAGCTGAGATTAGGGAGGAGTTAACTCATCCAAGACATGAGCAGTTTTACATGGTAGAAAAGACAAGGTTTCCAGTTTGAGTCTAATAAACTTAATTGGCTCTGAAAACATAACACCAGAAATAACAACAACCCCTCCCCCTCCCAAAACCTACTCCTTGCAGGAATAAAACAGAATCCATAATATTTGCAACAGAGGTCAGCACATTTTCTGTACAGTGCCACACAGTACACATTATAGGCTCGTGGTATGGACTTCGTTGCAACCATTCAACACTGTCATGGTAGCTTGAAGGCAGCCAAAGGGAACATGTGGACAAACGAGGGTGACATTTTTCCGGTATTGCTATTCCAGTAAAGCTTTATTTACAACAACAGGCAGCTAGTTCCTAGGCCAGAGTTTATAAGAAAATAATTGTTTAATATATAATATGTTAGTGTATTACTATTGCAGAAGAAACCTACAGAAAGGATCAGGTACAAGAGCTCAGTGCAGTCTCACTCCTAACGGCTGAATCCCGGGCGTCTGCTTAGAGGTGAGCTGATAAACAAAATGGTTTCTCCACCAGGGGAGTACTACTCAGCAAGAAAAAAAGAACCAATTACTGACAGACATAAAACACAGAAATATATAAATTTTGAATGCAGAGGAAATTTGGTTTCTCCAACTAAAAGTAGAAATGAAAAAAATAGAGCATATAAATGAAACACAAACACAAAATAGGTTGATAATAAAAATCCTAAAAAACACTAATTTCAAAAAATGTAAAAATGTTAAATTCGCTGATGAAAACAGGAAGAACTATACCTTGGTTTAAACAGAAAATTATAAAATCTAGCAATAGCTTTTCTCTAGTACACATATGTATTTATCTATAGCAATGTCTATCTTTCTATTATGATCTGGAAAGTTTGAAGATAAAAGTACAGAAAATATTAGCCAGGATAGTGCTTTGAATTCCAGGCAAAATGTTTTAAGACACAAATCATTAAAAAATGGAAAAAGAAAAACAAATCAAGCAGAAGAAAAAAACTTAAATGCATATACACCTTATAATATAACTCAACATAGGTAAGATAAAACTAACAGAATTACAGGAAGAAATTAGTAAATCAATAGAGCTGGGATACTTCCAGGCAAGATGGATGGGGTAGTCAATGCGGTACTTGCCTCCTCTCGCAACTGCATCAAAACTACAGTTAAACTACAGGACAAGTATGTAGAACCGCCTGCAATCTGGCTGAATGTAAGTCCTACCACTAGGGAATTAAAGAAAAAGCCACATTGAGGCTGGTCGGGAGGCGGGAATGCAGAACAGGCTGGTCCCATACCTACATGGGGCAGATAAGAATTGGGAGGGACGTACTGGCCGCAGAAGTGCCCCCTGAGGAGCATGGGGTACCCAGCCCCACACCTGGCCCCCATTTTAGGGTTCTGGTGCCAAGAAGAGAAGTTCCCACAACTCTGGCTGTAAAAACTAACAGGGAATGAGGCAGAGGGAGACAGAGGGCCGCTGGAGTCCCAGAAGGTTCCTTGTTAAGGGCCCACGCACGAACTTACTCGGACTCACCGCCTCTGAGTTCCAGCACTGGGACAGCAGCTTGAAAGGCACCAGAGACACAGAGGGAGAAACTGAATCATCCAGGACAAGACCTGGGGGGGGGGGGGGGCAGCTTTCCCCCAGACAGAAGTGCTGGCAGAGGTCATTGTTTCTTTGATGAGCCCTCCCCTCACAGAAACAGCAGGCAGGTGCCCTGCCTCATCCGAGACGCCATCGACCGAGCTCACACTGTTTACCCCACCCTGGTGGTTTCCTGAGGCTCTGTTCCACCCACCTTTCAGGCCCACCCAAGTTGTCTCCAGTGGCTTTTCCATAAGAATGGCCTGTCTAGGTTCATGCTACAGATTTTGCTAAAAATCTCTCAAACAAGCAGCATCCGCCTTCAGAATGTTCTATGCTCTCGCTAAGTGGCCCCGGGCCCAGCACCAGCAGCTGCCTGCCTGGGTTTGCAGCCTGGGCACCTCTAAGCTCAGCACAAGTAGCGGCCATCTAGAACGCTTTACAGTTCACGCTGGGTAACCCAGGCAGAACAGGAGGCTGCTGGCCTTGGCCTGTTCCTGCCAGGGGACCCCAGAGTCAGCGCACCCAAGGGACAGCTTCAGCCCATGTCAAAGCACGACCCAACTACCTCCACAAGTGACACCCGCAAGGGGCAAACTTAGCGGGCCCTAGAGCTCCACTGAAATAAGTCCACCTCTGTGGGGTGTGTCCTTGTCCAGCTGATCCTCCACAGTGATCGGAGGCCTATGGTCAGTCGTCACTGTCAGTGTTTGCAGCTGACTGCCCTTTGGGTAAATCCCTCCCTTTGAGGTGCTAACAGCAATCGAGCCTCAACTATAAGAGGAGGGTGTATACAGCCCACATGGTAGGTGCGCCTGAAGTACCCAGCTTGGGTGATACAAGAGGCTGTGCCACTGGACCTTATGGGACACCTACTACATTAGGCCACACTATTAAGCCTGGCAGATGTAGCAGCTTTACTTAATACAATGCATAGAAACAAACACAGGGAAGTTGCCAAAATGAGGAGACAAAGAAACATGCCCAAATGAAAGAACAGATCAAAGCTCCAGAAAAAGAACTAAACAAAATGGAGACAAGATGCAGAATTCAAAACACTGGTTATAAGGATGCTCAATGAACTTAGTGAAAACCTCAACTGGTTTCTCAACAGAAACCAGTGAGAAATGAAGGATACACTAACTGAAGTGAAGAATAATTTACAGGGAATCAAAACTAGAGTAGATGAAGCAGAGAATCAAATCAGCAATTTGGGATATAAGGAAGCAAAAAACACCCAATCAGAACAGCAAAAAAGAAAACAGAATCCAAAAAAATGAGGATCGTATAAGAGCCTCTGGGACAAGCCCAACCAAGCACACCAACATTTGCATCATGGAGGTGCCAGGAGAAGAGAGGGAGCAAGAAATTGAACATTTATTTGAAAAAACAATAACAGAAAACTTCTTTAACTTGGGAAAGAAAATAGACATACAAGTCCAGGAAGCACAGAGAGTCCCAAACAAGATGAACCCAAAGAGGCTCACACCAAGACACATCATCATTACAATGCAAAAGGTTAAAGACAAAGAGAGAAGTTTAAAAGCAACAAGAGAAAAGCAGTTGGTTATCTACAAGGGAGCTCCCATAAGACTGTTGGTTGATTTCTCAACAGAAACTTTGCAGGCCAGTAGGGATTGGCAAGAAATATTCAAAGTGATAAAAAGCAAGGACCTAAAATCAAGATTATTCTACTCAGCAAAGCTATCATTTAGAATCAAAGAAGAGGGAGCTTCCCAGGCAAGAAAAAGCTGAAGGAGTTCATCATCACAAAAGCAGTATTACAAGAAATGTTAAATGGTCTTCTGTAAGAAGATTAGGAAGAAAAAAAAATTTTAATACAAACAATAAAATGGCAATAAATATATATCTATCAGCAATTTTATCTACAAAAAAATAAACGAGAAACAGACTCGTAGGGACAGATAACATTTTGACAATTGCCAGATGTGAGAGAGGTTGGGTAGATGGGTGAAAAAGGTGAAGGAATTAAGAAGTACAAATTAGTTGTTACAGAATAGTCATGAAAATGTAAAGTACAGCATAGGGAATAAAGAAATAATATTCTCATAACTATATTTGGTGTCAAATGGATGTGAGATTTATCAGGATGATCACTCAGTAAGTTATGTAATGTCTAATCACTGGTGTGTACACCTGAAACTAATATAATAATGTATGTCAACTGTCATTGAAAAATAAAAATAATTTAAAAATGAAAAATAACATACATAAAAATAGAGTTGGTATTTTAACACATTTGTCATTACTGATAGCTCAAACCAAAATAAGCAAACAAAATAGATACTTTGAATAATAATATTAATGTGCTTCTTCTAAGAGCTCGTGACAGATAATGAACTTTAAAGAACACAAACATTCTTTCAATTATACCGAGAACAATTACTAAAATTTATCATGTATTACATTAAACATGAAACTACAATAAATTTTAAAGAATTAGCATATTGGTGACTCCATCTTATTGCACTGCAATAAAAGTAGGTATAGATAATAAACAGTTATCTTTTCAAAATCCAAAATGTCTCTAGTGCTAAAGAAATATTTGAGCGGAAAGAAAATGAACGTACCATATAAAAATTTAATTCCAAAGTGGGGAAGAGTTTGTATAAGATGAGAAACAAAAAGAAAACAAAAACAGAGCAATCATAATGAGAAAATCTGATGGGTTTACCCACCTCAAATGAAAAGACAAAGAACGCTGTATACAAAGTTACAGTGTGTATACAAAGAACACACGAAGAACACACCCTGAATGTAAAAGAACTGCAAATCGGCGAGAAAAACAGAACATCCAAAAATGGGCAGGAATGAAAGCAGGCAATTTACAAAGAGAGAGACCTTACAAATAAAAGCCCATGTCAATAAAAAGTCACGGAAAAATCAGTCCTGAGGGAAGAAGTTAGAGAGCTGGGTCACCCAAACAAGCTGCCATCAGATCAAGCCCACACAGACCGGCATTAAGCCTCAAAGGATAAGATGAAGCTTTGATCAGACGGCCAAACAGGCAGAATCAATTCCTAGTAGCTTTACCCTACCATAACCTTATGGATCTTATAGGAAGGGAGGACTTCACAAGTCCACAACTTCACCAGTCTCAGCAACATGATTTATTAATGATGCTGTTTCAGTTGCCCAACAACTACTAGCCATCACGGGCAATTTCACGTTAAACCTTTTAAAGTCCAAATTCCCACTGCCTCTGGAAATCACAATGCCAAGTCACAGTGACTCGGTCCTCCAGCAGCCTTCACGGGATCCCTTAATTCGCTGCCAGCCTGTTCAATGAGAGGTTTTAGAGGCCTGCATATTTTGATGTATCAAGTCGATGTACGAGAAATGCAAAACTGGGACTTTCTATGTAAAAAGTGTAACTTTTTAAAGTCACCGTCTGATTCAATTACACTAGAAAGTTTTCTATACACTATGATATTTATACAATTCACCAAGTGCCTAGTCTGACAGCAAAGGCTCCTGGAGGTCTTCAGTTTTTTAGCACGCATCCTTACTACTCAAAAAACGTAACTCTCGTGTGGCCACTCCTCACCGATCCCAGGGAAGCGGCACTATCTCTGTGCTCTCAGCTAGGCTATCCCGGGCGGCTCTTGCAGTGACGTGGTGCGGTTGGAGCTGGCTCAGCCCCAAAACGCCAGATCGCCTAGAGGCACTGGGACTCAGAAACAGGGACATCCAAGAAGCTACCGTATCAACCAGACGTGTGAGCTACTGCTGCTGGGGTCAAGATGTTTCACAGGCATCTTCACGGCTATGTCTCAGGGTAAATTCATCGTTAATCAGGTCAGCACGTACGCAGTGATGGAGTCTCCAGGGCTGGTGCAGGGACGTTTACAAGTGCAGAAGGGCAACACCTCATACAAATACTGCAGACCAGCTGCCATTGTCTCCAGACTTCCACCAGGGACACACACTGTTGAACAGCTGCTCTGGATCCTCACTCCACGCAGCTCGGCGGTTATTTACAATTGATCGGAGGTGGAAGGGTCACAAGGATGCCTGGTTAACTCACGTATAAGCTGCGAGACGTAAGCTCTCTGCCCTTACTGTTGTTTTTCACATGGTCATAAATTAATATTTTAGTGAATTACCGCACTTAATGAGTTAATCAGCTTAATTAAATTCATATTTTAGAAGGTTCCCCTCATGTTATCTTGACATGTCATGTAAATACACACCTCCGAAATATTGTGGGTTCAGCTCTAGACCCCTGGAACAAAGCCAGCGTCACAGTAAAGCGAGTCACAAATTTTTTGGTTTCCCAGTGCATGCAAAAGTCATGTGTACACTACACTGTCGTCCATTAAGTGTGCAATGGCATTATGCCTAAAACACAATGTACTGTAATGCCTTCATTAAAAATGCTTTAGTGTTAAAACATGCTAATCACCTTCTGAGCCTATTGGCAAAATGGCGCTGATGGACTTGCACTGCGCAAGGCTGCCCCAGACTTGCGAAGCGCGACGGTGTGAAGCACAGTAGAGTGGGACACATCTGAACCTAAGAATCAACTACTTATATGAGTGAAACCGTGGGATCCCTGTTCCATCACCCAACCGATTCAGTTACTCATTTAACAAGTATTTATTGAGCACCCTTTCAGGTGCTGGGGGTACAGTGATAAAAAGGATGGGCAACTCCTTCTAGGAGATTTGCTTTGTATAAAGTCTTAGATGGCCGGTTGGTAGACATGACAATCTCACGTGTGTCCCCTTTAAGGCTTATGTACGCGCCTTCACAAACAGAATTATCCAATCATCTACACTTACAAACTATTTCCCCTGACGTTTTGAAGTTATACCTCCTGCAAGTGTCTATCTTGGACCTGTTCACGTCTACTTGGATGTCTAATAGGCGTCTTAAACCCAAAACATGACCCAAGCCCCATTCCAGGATATTTTGCCTTCTAGTTGTTCTTGCCATGTTCCACTCAAGATAAGTGCATGGCCTGCTATCATACTCCTTCTAATGGCTAAACAGCTGTCACCTCCTACGGGAAGGCTTTCAGGTCACGCTCTATAAAATAGCACCGTTCCTACCCTCCCACCCAGACTGTACTTTCTCTCCTTCTTCGCTGAGTTTATATACTTCTCCCAGACACTTATCATCAACTGACATATTATATATATTTGCTTCTTGTCTGTTTCCCCAACTAAAATATAGGCTCCAAGAAAGTGGTCTTTGTTTCCTGCTGTCTCAGTGCATACAGCAGTGTCTGGAAAGCAGTTGGAACTCAATAAATATTTGTCAAATCAGAGGCTGAATTTGTAAACAACCTCTTCATTGGGTCTATCCATCTACATCTCTCTATCCATCTGGTTCCTGCACTGCGCGCTGTAGGAGTGTGGGATCGAAATGATACTTTTCAAGGGTCGTCGAGAATAAGGTTTTGGCGTCACGGAGGCCCAATCTCGCAGTTCTCAGAGGCTCCACGAGCTAATGCAGCCCCACTTCCCAGTCTCTAGGGGGAGCGGCTTAGAGAGAAAAAGAGCCTTGGCTGAGGCGAAAACCTAACAAGAGGCAGAAGCGCCGTGAGAGCCCGGGCCTCGTGCCTCTCCGGCCGCGCATCTCCAACGAGGCCCGAGGCTTGGCCTCGCCTCCGCTGCCCGCAGCAGCCTCGCCTCCCCGGCACCATTTAAAAAATCGCCTTTGATGAAGAGCACACACAGATAGAACTAGAAAAAAACATGACTTTAAAAATAAAACATTCACGCACATAGAATTGAAGTGGGGAAACAAAGGCAAACATTTCTGGTTACCTACACCTAAAACTGAATTTTATTTGCAACATGCTTAGTTTAAAACAAGGCAGCATTTTAGAATATGGAAAAACTTACATTTAAAAAAATCCCATAAACACAGTTACATTTTCGGAGATGAACAGAAAACCCGTGGCGGCAGGTCCGTGAGAAATAATTATTTAAGTAAAGCAAAAAGCCCAGGCAAATAAATCAATTAAGGTTTTACTTAATCCTGATGGTACAGATGCTATGGTAGATAAAATGAATTCGGTTTAAACGCAGGAAATGATGTAAGGGTTTTCCACGGAAAGGACAACACACGTAAAGGGGTTTAAGTGCCGTAAGAGGTTGCAGAGCACGGGGCTTACCATGTGCCCCGCTGTTCGGCCCTGCATCTAACACTCCCTCGTAACAGGGAAAAGAGCTTAATGCGCTATTTAACGTCTACGGGCCTCGACTTGTTGATCTGTAAAACAGAACTGAATAATAACTATGGCCTATAATTGTTCTAAGAATCAAAACAGACCATAAATACAAATGATTTATACCCTGTGGCGCAGAATTCAAAATATTGTAGAACGGGACTAGCAAAGTTTTACTGACTCCGGGACAGTATTAAAAGTAATTTCTACAACCTTTTAAAAATATTTACTAAAACATCATCTAAACATTACCACAATCATGCTTGCCGTTGGCCCTGGAGTACTTCGTGAAACAGGAAGGTCCCCCGTTTATCAGCCCTAGCTCCTCCCCTCGCTGCGTGAACTGTCTACTGCGCAATCCAGCGGGAACCGCACGCCGTTTTTCCAAAACAACAGCGATGTCAGCATGGGGCCCTGTCTCCCCACAAAGCCAACCCGGTGTAACTCGCAACATTTATTTTACCATGAAGGTTTATGAAAGAACACGGCACCCACTTTCTGATTATCGAAACGCCCAGGGGTGAGAGCAGGGTGACCAAGAAGACTGCTAGAAGGGAACAGATGGACCTCAGGGACGGGTCGCATGGAGCCCACCTGGTCACTGCTCCACGGGTCCAGGGTTCCACCACGTGGAGACCCATGGGTGCCAGCTCGCAGTCGCTCACCTACACCAGTTTCTCATGAACGCCGCTCTTGCCAGGTGGACGTTGCCTACACGCGCTTTCACACTTCGCACTTCACGCAGCTCCAGCTCCTTTACACGTGCACTCGCTTTAATCATTACGTCAAGTATTCATGGCTGCCTGCCCTGTGCCCACCGCGGAGCAAGGGGCTGAGGAAGCATCCTCTGCCCTCGTGGAGCTTACACACTAGCGCGGGGAATCAATACGAGGAAAAGAATGCGCACGTGAGCAACTCCTTTGTCAAGAACTACGGAGCAGCCCTGGCTGGTGTGGCTCAGTGGATTGAGCGTCCGCCTGTGAACCAAAGGGTCACCAGTTTGATTCCCCAGTCAGGGCACATGCCTGGGTTGAGAGCCAGGTCCCCAGTAGGGGGCGCACGAGAAGCAACCACACAGTGATGTTCCTCTTCCTCTCTTTCTCCTTCCTTCCCCTCTGTCTAAAAATAAAATAAATCTTTAAAAAAAAAAAAAAAGAACCACAGAGCAGAAAACACATCATAATGTCATGTACTCTTTTCCTTACAATGGATTTTAACTAGGCTACCAGTATCCACAGGAGCAATCTTCAGCAAAGCCAAACTCCTTTGAAGCAACCGCAGAAACTTACAAGTACAGCTACCAATTCACTCTAAGTGCGACTACCAGTTTATTCCTGGAATACAAACGTGTGTGTGTGTGTGTGTGTGTGTGTGTGTGTGTGTGTGTATGTATGTACTGGGGAGAGATGGGCAGCTAGGGCACTGGCAGCAGGAAAAGAGAAAGGAAGAAGGAGGGGTAGATAGGGCTAAAATTCTTATACACTTAAGCAGGGCGTTTTGTTCAATCCTCCAGACTTCAGATTTCTAGGCCGGAACAGCGGGCCTCTCTGAGTAACCGGTGATGTTCGAACACACATATGTAGGCCATCATATATTTACTCTGCTTGAACTATTTAAAAATGTATGCTCTAATTTTTATTCCTACAGAATATACTTTTTACTTTCTATTTTCAGGGTTAAAAGACAACTCTTTCTCCACAATCACACGTTCATATATTGACTTGTTACATTTTTACCCAGTTACCTACCATGTAAGAAAGAGATTTAAAAGAAAAGCACAGAAATGGCATAATGCAAATATTTCCCTGCCTTGAGTGCCATTTCAAGGTAGAAATTGTTGGATCATTCCCTACTAATTAAATGCCCACGCCTGACTTCTATCCCCTCCAAAGCGCTAGGGGGGAAAATGCAACAACTTTTCTTAGAAAACCTTTCTTTCCAAAGTGGGGGAGACTTTGAGCCACAAACTTTAAAATCAAATCATCTTCCCCTTTTCTAATTAACACTTCTAAATAACGAACATGAACATGCACTTCTCAAGTCCTACCGGGATACAACGCTTACCTGCATCTCTTGACAAAAGGAAGCCAGTGGCCCAAAGAGAATCTGACACTGCTCATCCGCGGTATATGTCATCCCTGGCAACTTGGAGGGGACCGCCATGGAGCTGACACTCTGTGGGTTTGTCTGGAGCAAGCAGTTACTGGCCTTTGACCTGGCAATATGCAGATATGAGCAAAATTCTTAATTTAATGTAAAAAGTTATCATTAGCATGCAACAGAAAATATTTCATAATATGAAAATGTTCTTACTTTTATTTATAAGTATTTTTATTTAATGCTACAGGAAGTATTCCATATATGAGAATCATTTGTCCGCAATTCTTTAACATAATCCCAATAGTAATAATAATAATCTTCAAGATAACAGAATTTTTTGGTTTATAAAGGTCTTTCATATGGATTAACTCAGCTAACCTACATAATGCTGTGAGGTGTCTTACTATTTTACATACTTATAAGATGAAAAAACTCAGACTCAGAAATTAACTTGCCCAAAAGTAATGTGTGAAAGTAAAATATCAACCACATTCAGGGATTTAAAGGATCTATGGAAAGCATTCTCCAGTGCGTATTCACAGTCCAAATATGTACTTGACATTGTAGTACAATTTTCATTTATGAGGTGACATTTAATTTTATCATAGTTCTGATCCTTGGGAAGGCAGCCAAACCGAATCACATGTGCTCCTCAGAAACTCATCAGGGCCACCAGGGCGCTGCTGTCCCGGCGAGGCGGCACTCACGTGGCACGCGGAGTGCCGCTGGCCACAGCATCACAGAGGAGAGAGGACAGAGAATAAATCGTACGTCTTTCAGAAAGAGCTATGGTAATGCAATAAATGTTTTATTTTAGTAGCTTTTAATATTCATTTAGCAGAAAGAAATGCGCTCTCCAGTTTAAATATGTAAAAATGAATACAATGTAGCTGGACAGTGAAATTAGAGAGCTAGGTGTTTGCACATTTCTTACTTAGACTTTTGGATACTTTGGGCAACTCTCTCTTACTCACTCACTCCTCTCACCTACTGTTTCAGCTGTTCCTTTTATGACCAGAGGAATAACTAAGGAACAAGGGCTTTAAAATGAAAATTAAAATGATAATAGTATTTTTCATTTCTTTTTCCACCCGGGGCAGAAGCTAAGTGTTGCTGCTGTTGAAGGCGGGAAGGAAGAGAATGGAGGGCTATTTGTAATGATGAAAACTATGCAGTAATGAAAAAAGAGTCAAGGCTTAGAAGTGTCTCAACGCAAAGGCGGAGCTTTTGTTCTAGAGGGTCTCTGTGATGATGAAAGACGTGTGGAGTGATGACCAATGAGAATGGTCCTGCTGGGAAATTCTAAAAAGGTGGTTAGACACTGTGATAGGTGTTTTCAAACCCTTACAATTTGTCAACCTTACAAATCTTGCCCATTTTTTTAAATGTGAAAATGTGGAAACTCGGAAGCAGATGGGTTAATAAGTAATATGGCCCAATTCACACCCCGAGTCCCTGGAAAAGCCTGGAATGGAACCTAGCGCCCTGCTTCCCAACCTGGTGTCCTTCTGCTCAGCCATGCCGCCTGCCCTGGTTGGCAGAGGAAGCAGGTGCCCCCAAATAGTCATGACGCAACAACAGGAAGTGGCCTCAGTACCTTAAAAATCTTTCCAAATCTTCCTTGCTACATTGGGACCAGGAAACATCACCGAGATTTTGTCCTTTAATCCATTCACCAGACATGATATGAAGACCATCTGCACACGACGGGTGGTCGTTGTCATGACTGATGCCCATGCTGATTCAAGACAGAATTAAAATGTTAAAGTTACACTAGAAAAATGATTTTTAGCTCTTTATAACTACAACAAAATAACAGCTGAATGCTTAAAATAATGGTACAGAAATTGGTTTTAAAGGTCAAGATAAAATTCAATTTCAGATTGATTTATTTTTAAAATGTTATCTAGATTAAAGGTAAATATTTTTATTTAGCAAAAAACATTTTTCCAATCAATTTAGTAAACAATATGCTTAGTTCGCCTATATCAAAATGATCTACAGATACATTTTTCACATAGTAGTATGTGAAACTCACGGAAATAGTAAATCTCTATTTGACCATATGAGAGTCTTGCTCTTGAGATTCTTTATTCATAATTATGTCAAATCTGAAGGCACATTAAACTACTGTTTGCCCTGTTTGCTTCACTGGACTGTCTTCCTCCACTCACCATGTGACAAAAACTGCCCCCGGGGAAACCTTCCCATCCACCGCCACCTTTATTTTTCTGTTGAGTCCTGAGTCTGCTCTGTTAGGCTGGAGTGCCATTCTAAAAATCTGACTTAAGATGCACCGAAAGAATGTTAAATTGAGTATGTCTAAAGACTGCCCTCACTGTTTCCTCTCTCAAAGCTCCGCTCGCCCCCGCGTCCTCTTCCTCCCTTCGCGCCTTCACCAGCGCCCGTTCTGCCAATCAGGGATCTTGGGGCCGCCCTCCAACCCTTCCCCTCCCGAAGGATCGCCCAGGCTACGTTACTCACTAAGGGTCAGGAGCAGACCCTGCCAGTTCTACTTTATAAATATTTCCCTCAACTGTCACTTCTTTTCAACCTCTTTTGTTACTGTTAAAGAGAATTATAAAACATTTAGCTTTGACAACTCCCGTGGCCTTGCAACTGGGTTCTGTGCCTCCAGTCTTGACCAGCACTGTCCCTCCCCCTCCTCCCCTGCCCCGGGGGTCTAATGAAGACACAGCTGCACGGCCACCCCTCTGCTTTCCCATCACCTACGGGGCAACCTCTAGCCCTTCGGCGCCGTGCTCGGCCTCTTCACCTTCTCCCAAGCCACTGGTAGCACTTTCTTTCCAGCAACACCAAAGCATTTCTGGTTTCCCAGCCGTCACGTTGTTTCTTATTCTCGTGCAATTAAGAGTTACTTAGCATTTTCTAGGCGTCATACATCACACAGAGGAAGGTATAAGTTTGCGTTAAACAATTCTGCGATAAGGAACTATCCTAACACCCACTTTGTTGGTGAGAAGTCACTTTCCCCAGACCATGTAGTGTGAAAGTGGACAGCGGTGACGTTGGAGCCGAGGTGGCTGGCTCCAGAGACATGTGACTGACCATTACACACTTGACATCTGTGAGTTCCATTCCCCCACCCCCGCCCACGCCCTCTCCAAAGTGCCTTTTCTTCAACGTCTTTGCCAAGAGAAATGCTATCTAATCTTCAAGATTCATGTGAATTACCTTCGGGAGGTTTACTAACCCCCTCTTCCCCTACGTGTCCGGCAAACAACATCGTTATAGTGTTTTTCCCACCCACAAGGTCCGACAAACAACATTGTTACGGTGTTTTCTACAATGCATTAATATTATATATTTTTACTTTTGGGTTTTTTTCTGCCGTTTCTTGAGGACAGGGACCTACTGATTTCTCTAAGATCCTGACATACTGGAATCGTACTCTATAACCAAGCATAAATGCTGGACCAAGTCACCAGGTAAATCACTTCTATTTCAGGAAAAAATTCATACAACCTCCTATGAACTCTCATAATGAGGCTATTAAAACAGTTGTGAGTGAGGGTTAATGACAAAGAAGCAGAACGAGGAAAGTTTGGTTTCGTACGCACTAAGTCTGAGGTGATGACAGGAGAGTCGAGTGTCTCCTTTACTCACTGTGGAATGACCGAGATCGCTAACAGAACAGTCTCTCATAGCAAAGACTTGTGAGTAACAAGAATATCTATATTGAATTTTAAAAACTAATAGAAGAATTATTACAGAAGTTGCCAAGGAAAACCACAAGTCGACAACATTTTCTCAAATAAAAATAAAAATTCTCCAGGCTATCAAACTACATTTTCATCGGATAAATTAAAATTTTAAATCAAAATGATAACATTTAACATATTTTTGAAGGAAGAAAATTATACAGAGGGAATTTATTAACACATCAGAGAAGTGAAGTAACAAGTTCACTGTGTTTACTGACTTTGAAGACTATGAAAATCATAGTCTAAAAAAACTATAAATGCTTTATTGATTATTATTTTTCGCTTTTAGTGTTACAAAAATTTAGCTATATGATCAATCACATTTATCTTTGCTCGTCTAATTAATGCCTTTAAATAGGGCGTATATCCACACACGTTAATAGAATGATTGACAGAGAGAAGAAGAAATTAGGTGTTTTTCATACTTGGAAGGTAAAGAGGAAAAATAAGAGATGACATCGCGTAGGGGGGGTCAGTTCAGTTACTAGGGGTAGAATGGAAAACACTGGAGTTAGAAAGAGATTTGAATTGTGTATCTCCTTACTCATGCAAACAGAGTCGGCCTAAATAACAACGAAGAAATGAATGTGCCTCGGTTTCCTCATTTGAGGTGCCCTCCTGAGGGGCTGTACAGTCTGCATAAGGGTTGTGTGAAATGCCTGGCACAGTGGGGTAACACGGTGGGGGCTCCTGACCATTCTTTCGGTGGGGGCCCTAAGTCAGAAAATTTTCTCTCAATGCTCTAATTTGTCCCCCAAAACCCACAAGGCGGTAATAGCATTAAAGGCAATCCGTTGTCTTTGCTGACCTCGGTGAAAGTTGCGGCCTTAAGGAAAACCAAGGACCTAATAATGGCAAGAGTTTACTTAGTTCGGACGTTAAACTAAAATCAGAAATTGGAAATAGGGCACAATCCCCCAGGTGGAGGAGAGGCCTTCCCGTGTTTCCGAGGGCGCGGCTGTGAGGCAGCCCCTGGTGGCGTGAGCATCACCGCCGCCTCCCGCCGAGACCGCCCGCCGAGGCATCCGCGCCGCTGGGGGGCGCGCTGCCAGCAACAGGCACTTGCCCCGTGGAACGTGCTCAGCACTTCTGTCCGCGGTGTGCTGCCTTTCAAACCACACGCACAGACTATTACTTTCGAAAGGCAACTGGTCTCTTTCTGAAATAATAAAACTTCTTAAATAATGTGTCCGTTTGAGAGAAGAGGGGTTGCTTCCAAGATTTAGCAATTTGGACATTTTCCCAAAGCAGTGTAATGTGATTTTCTAAATTGGGAAGATTACAACTTCTCATCCAGATGAGCATTTTCCTTTTGGGATCCCGATTCTCATGTAAGAAATTAGCTACAGCCGCGGAGAGATCGGGTGATTCAAGCATTGTTTACCTTTAGTTAAATTTTCCTAAAGCTATTTCACTTGTAACAGAAAAGATGATCATTAAATTGGGACAAGGCTTTCTACCACACATCTGCAACTATCATCAGCAGACGTTGCTTAGGTCTGATTCTACAGATTTGAAATAAAACAATTAATTCCGAGCCTTTATCTGTTCCAGTCACTGTATTAATCACTTACAGTGGTGATATCATTTACTCCTCACAATATTCCCATGATGTCCCTATTGTCATGACTTCTAGCTTACAGATGAGGGAGGCACTGAGGTTAACGGTCCAGCTGCGACTCAGACCCACGCGGTCTGATGGTCAAGCTGAGAGACCTCTAAACCACCGAACTATAATGTTTCATTTTCTGGTGCCAAGCTCTCGATTAATGCAAGTGATTTACTGTTTTCTGAATAATTACAAATGTCTCCCCTCGCTTAGCAGAAATGCGCACGTAGTCCCCAAACCGAGTTGCGTGCACTGTATGGAAAGCGTTCTCGAATAAGATATTAGCAACACCTCTCCTCAAACTGTGCGACTGAGCTACATTTTAATAATCTCAGTTTAAATTCATTTTGACAAAGAGCCTTGGGCAAATAAACTCTCCACTAACATCGTACATGGTTGTCAAGTCAACTGAAAAAATATTTTTATCTTATAAAACTTCTCAACTTGTTTAAAAGCGCCTGCCAGGAAGTTTTGTGATATCCTGCGGAAAGCTGGAGAAGCATTCGGATTTCGAAGATAGTCCCTTTTGATGTTCAAAGAGCCACAGAAGAGACATTTATGAATTCCCTCGCATTTTTTGGATAATTTAAAAAAGATCAGAACTTGTTAACAGCAATATTTTAAAAGAGTATTTTCATGTGCTGAACACATTAAATATTTTATCATGATATATAATTTCCCACTAAAAGCCATATACTATATGAAAAAAACTAATTTAAAAAAGAAACAAACTATAACAATATCTAACTGGAAGTGGATTGTATTTCCCAAAATGACACTTAATTTCAGAAAATTCGGTGTCTATAGCTGATCTGACGTAACTCCACTGCTGTGTGCTCATGGAAAAATGCCTAATATTAAGACACACAAGATATTTTCATTACCTTCTATATTTTAAATCATTTCACTTGTTTTAATTTGCACAAAACAATTAAATATGTACCTCTATTATAATGCAAATCAAAAGGCAACAAGAGGCAAGTTAGCAACAAGGTAAAAAATTAGAGATTAAAAAAGAGTAGAGGTACAAAAAGATTCTCTTTAACTTTGCTGTGCATAATGTAACAGGTTTATCTAGCAATTCAACACACACTTGCTGAGAACCCACTGGATGCTGGGTACTCACTGCGCTGGAGCCCTAAGCGTAAGTAAGGTCCAGTTCCCACCTTCACGAAGTTCACTGTCCACTGGGGCTGGAGCGCTCCTTGTCCTCACGCAGCGAATAAACGCCTGGACCCCGTTAGGTCCGTACGCCTTAAAGCTCTCCTACCCCCCTTCCCACGTCTCCCGATGTCAGCCAAGACAAGCGTTGACTCCCTTCACTTCTGGGTCGTTGTAATGTCTGCCCTGCTCACCTCTTGCCCCTTAACTCTTTGCCTTGGTTTAATTCCTTTAGTTTCTTATAAATACATTAATACAAAAAACTAGTTTCCTAGGAAAAAATCTTTTAATTTTCCTCCAGGCAATGATATCGAAAACATGAACTACGTGCGTTGGAGCTGGAGGGCATGAGGGTGGTGGTTAGTGAAGACACAGATTCCTATCTCAACTGACTGAAAGAGGGTAGCGATGAGGCTTAAGAAGCTGCATTTGAACATATTTTCTAGATGATTCTTACTTAAAATTCAGAGAATGAACTTGTTATCTTGTTTCTCAAATACTCTGTAACCTGACTTCAATCCGATTTTCACAGTAACCGTTCATTCCAGCCTGACCTTTTGTTCAGGGCTTGCCCATCAGAATGCTTTTCCCAGTTTACCTGTATTTACAAATACAACTCAATTTCAAGAACTTCTTCCCGTATAAAGGACTCTTCAGAAATTCTAGTGTGTACGTCTCACGATCCTTACATTCTTGGCCCTTCTAATATTTGGGTGTATCAGAACTACCTTCCAGCTCTGGTGAACTTTCAGTAATATACTCGGATATAAGCTATCACCACCTAGAATTTAAGTGTTCGGAGAACAAGGATTGTCATATTTTCTTTTTAATTCCTTGAGTTATTTAGTTTAAGACCTTATTAAATAAATGTCCACAGACGTATCAACTGATATAGAATCACAGACACAACTAAACACTCTGTAAATTTGATGACAATTGAAGCTAACATGGTCTCCTGCTGACTTAGAGAAACTGCAGCCTGAAAAGTCTCCTGACACTCTGCTCGAGCAGGGTGGCTTGCCTCTCTCAGAACGCACATTTGCCAAGATGCGTTAGAGAAGTGGAAACAGAATGATAGCTCTTGTACGGCTCTTCATTAGCCGGGTGATTTTTTTTTTCCCTCTCCTACATTTGGAGAGACTCTGGTGCAGAAGCGCAGCCACATCTGCACGGGCTGAAGTCCCGTTATCATTATTAACTTGGACAAACTCCTTATTACTGTAACTGGTATCATTGTCTACATGAAGGATAATAAAAAGCTACGTTAGTGGTCTATAAGAAATCAGCACACTCCCTGCCAATCCAATGAGATTCGGAAGAATGTGAAATCACTGCTTGAATGAACTGAGAGATGGACGGCCATGGGAAGCTGAAAATCTCCCTTTATATTAAAGAATTCATAAAAAAATCACAACATGACTAACTATTATCCTTTTGCTCTGTATTGAGTCGACCACTGCACCACGCAAATAGGGCACCATCGACCTCATAAGGAACCTTGGAAGGGAAATTTATCCAAATTTTAGGGAGGAAGCAAATGAGTTCAGCAGGTTGACTCGCCTAAAGTTCGTTCAGTGAGGAGCTGGCGTGACGAGGACTCCGGTCCAAGTCTGCGCGTCTCTGACATGCCTTCTCTCCATCTGCCCACTGAGCAGTTTCTAGCCTAAATCAAGGCACATGAGTTAGAGGAAGACACACGTGACTTCTGCTCCAGGGAATTCTGAAGCATCTGATGTTGGGGACAGGAAAGTTTCATGTAGCTATGACCAATTTTAACGGGTTAAGGAGCATGCATAAGAGTAATTAGTTTTGAACATTCTAAGGAGTTCCAGAAGTAAGTGTAAGTTACTTTGGTCTACTCACAGCAATCCATTACTATTTCACAGACTTTCCCACCCCGACAGTCTAGATGCGGATTTATTTGCCTTTATCCTTCATTTCTTACCTACTTCTTACTTTTCTCTACCCTCCCTTTAGAATATGTCTTCTTGTTCTTCTGGTAGATATGCCGATAGGCAAACATTTCATTCTCTTCTCAGAAGGACTCCTCCAGCAAGCCGAGACTAGCTGAAGCTATGTTTGACAGGGCGCCTCCTGGGGGCCCTGCTAGCTTCCTACTGCAGAAGCGGAATTTTAGAATAAACAGTCGTGTCGCTAAAACTGCTGGATCTGGTCCTTCCGGGTCCGCGACTCCAGGACTTACATGGAAGTATCAGATACGACTGCAACCAGACTTCAAAGTAAGCGCATTAAAACTGACAAATAATTTAACTATTTTATTTCCGCATAATCTATTTCATATAGGAATTCAAAGTATCATACACCGAAAAGGAAAACTATTTTGCCATAGTTACATTTGTATAGTCCTTTTTCTTGGACTCAGTCGAGGCAATTGCACCTTTGACCCAACTAATTCTTCTTCTTTACTTCTAGAACTCAATTGCCTTCTACTCTGTCTCAAGATGACTGTCCAATGGATAAGTATTTTGTACAACAAATGCTTATTCGTTCACACAACAAATGTTTGAGTGCCTATAACGTACAAAGCACTCAACTTTGCGCTGTGGGGGAAAATGTATTAGACAGAAATCCTATTTTCAGAGAGACTGCTATCCAGTAGGGGGTGTGTGTGTGAAAATATCAATATAAATCAGTATATTAGAAATTACTTTGTCATATATGTTGCAAATACTTTCAATGATTGTGATTTATCTTCTGATTGTTGTAGTTTTCCGATATTTAATTTTGAGGTGTTAATTTTATGTGACTTTCCCTTAAATATTTATAGATTTCATATCTAGAATAATAGACATTCCCTATTAAAAGGCTAAAAAAGAATAAAAAGCCAACAATACAAAATATCTCAACGCACAAATCATGTTGGTGTGTTCTGATGTAACGTCTAAGGTACAGAATCAGATTCCTATTACTTTTGTTACTGAATAATTCATTTCCTCCCACCGCCTGGAGGTACAGCTCCTAGTGTATACTACATTTCCACAGCATTTCCTGGTTATAAATGGAATTCGTCCATTGACCTGTCTGCATATCCAAGGGTCAGCACAAACTGCTTTATATACTTTGAAATGTAATAATATCTCATAGGGTTCACTCTCCCCTCACGGTTTCTTCACTCTCCTTCTTATGGTTCCTTTTATTTTTTTTAACAAGGAATTTCTTATGTTGATTTTTCCATATGGACTCTATAATCAGTATGTCTAATAAAAAAAAAGAAATAAAAATTCTACTGGTATTTTTGGGCAGATCACATTACATTTATATATAGATAATTGTCATTTTATAATATTGACTGTTCCTATTCCAAACCAGGAAATGTCTTTCCATTTATTTAAACCACTTTTATGACTCCCTGTGTAGTTATAAATTCTTCCTTTTATAAGTTTTGTACATTCCTTCGTAAGTATATTCCTAGGTATTTTATCTTTTAAATTTTTATTTTATTTAATTTTTTGCTATCTTCGATATACGTTTTTTCTTAATAGTTTGCAAGTGGTTGTTGTTTATGCATTGAAATGCAAAAATTTTTATATAGTTTTGTAACAGGCCAATAAAGACGTTTTTATTGTCATAATAGGTATTTTTAGGTTGTCTTAAGTTTTTCAATTACACAAATAATGCTCATTTTGCCATTCCTCTCCAGTTTATTTTTATTTTAAAATTATGAAATATTTTCATAAAAACAAATATACTGTTATGTGTCTACTCACGCCGTAGACATCTGTGCCTGCATGCGTCCTATATAGTCTAATGTAACGTAAGTACTAAAGGAAACATCACACGAAGAAGAAATTTCAACGAGACCAGTTCTAAGATCCACATCAGACTTCTCTATCACATCTCATTCCTCTGCCTTCTAAAAAAAGGCCCTGAAAAGTGTGCTGGTTCAGAAATCATTGCCATCCTGAAGTCCTGAAGATAGACTCACACTTTGGTTTTCTCTGAAAAGTGTTATCTGTGATCTGTCACTCTTTATTTTATCCAGAATTGATTTTTAGAAATTATATGAAGACGGTATTTAATTTCACTGTTGTACACATGGAAAGCCAAACACATCGTGACATTTTTCTGAACAATCACCTTCCCTTACGGGCATGCCATGACCCCACGGTCGGACATCAGGTTTCCACGTAGGTGTGGGTCTGTTTATGACTCTGTATCTTATTCTTTTGGTCTGTCTATGCCCACAAATATGTCAAAACGTGTCAGCCACTATCGTTTCATAGTAAGTCTTGATCTCTGTTAAAGCAAGATTCCCGCATTATTCTCCCCTGCGTCTCTCTCTGCCTTTGCTTCTAGCTTCACCTATTCTTTCTCCAAAAATAGTTTTGCTATTTTTGGCAACTGTCATCTATACATAAATTTTGGATATACTTTGCCAACTTCCCTAACAGGAGCTGTGATGATATATTTATTATAATTTCCAGGAACGTTTAAATCATTTATAGCAGAATTGGCATCCATGAGATACTGCATTTACTCATAAACATGATATATTTTTATTGATAAAGGTTTAATTTAATGCATTTTAAAAGGGGTACAGACTTTCCTATATTTTGTTGGATTTATTCCTAAGTACTTAGTGTTTTCTATTGCTACAGCAAATGGTATCCTTTTTAAAAATGACATTTTGTATTTTTGTGTTGACATTTGATTTTTGTATATTTGTCTTATATCTAACAATCTTACTAAACTCATCAAATTCATACTCTTTTGTACATTCTATCATGTTTTTATGTAGGCAATCATATCATACCATTTGCAAACTAAAATAGCTTTGTTGTCCATTTTCATCCTATACCTTTTTCTTTTTTCTGTCCGTCATGCTGTACTACTTTGGACTCCCAGTACATAATAAAAGCAGGTGTAGTGAGATCTTTGTTTATTTCTTAATTTTGTAGAGGAAATTTCTAATATTTCACCATTAAGAATGATGTTTCCATAGATTTTGGTAAATATACTATCTACATTTTGGTATACCTCCTTATCTAATCGGGGACCACATTTTGAATTATAAGATCATCTACTGAGCAGTTACTGAGAAAATCAAATTTAATGGTGAGAACTTTACTGTATGCACTGAAGTAGATTCCAGAGGTTAAATGTCCAGTGTTAAATGGCTAGAGAGAATGAAGAGAGGGGGCACAAAGGAGAGAGAGAAGAAAATATAAAACAACTGGACAAAAATGCGTTTCCCTACTTTTAGGATGAGGAAGCACTTCTAACTGCAAAATGCTATAGAAGAAATAGTGAAAGAAAATATGAAATTTGACTACTACAAAATATGTGTAAGTCAAAAACACTTAAAAACAACACTGAATTAACTACGAGAAAATCTTAACAATATATGTTATCAAAAAGTACATCCTTAATATCAAACAAAAGAACTGAAAAATTAATCTCTGCGAGCTTCAGTTTCCTCATCTGTAAAAAGATGATAACAATACTTAGCTCAAGACCGCCATGCGATTGGATTAGATATGAATGCACAAGATCTAGGGCAATGCCTGCTGATAAAAGAAGGCGACATTATTTTTGCTGGATAGCCTTTAGCAACCTAATAAATATATTTTTAAGACTTCAAAAATATTGTGTAATTGTGCAGTAAAGAGTTAACTCTGCAAGTTTGGGTGGTCCAAAACTTGCGCATTTCAAAGAAAGATCTGGTCCTTGCTTGGCCCCTGGGAGGTAACCTTTAAGCCTCTGGAATATCCTGCCTGATAAGAGCATCTTTGTTTGCCTGGTTAGTTTATACTAACAACGGGATTGGGGGGATGGGAAGAACCTGGGCCAGCTTGGCCCCTGACGGGGATGGAGACGGAAGGTCTGCCTTGTGGGTGGTCAGCCGTAGCTCGATGACCACACTCTGGTAAAACCCTGGACGCTAACGCTCAGCTTAGCTCCTCTGGCTGGCGACACTCTGCATGTTTTCACACGTTGTTGCTAAGGGTGTTAGGCACTGCGCGCCCAGCACCAGTGGGAGGGGACGAGCGGAGGCTTCTGCCGGCGTCTCCTAGACCCTGCCCTGTGCCTCTTCCTTTGTCGGTTTTAATCTGTATCTTTTCACTGTAATAAACCATTATTATGAGTAAAACAGCTCTGCTGGGTTTGGGGAGCAAATCAGGGACCTTAGGGTGATCTCGGGGGTACTCTCCTCAAACACCGCAATCCAACCAAATTAATATGTTAATACTAAATTATGGCTTGAAATCAAAGGAAAATCTCTTTCTCCAACAAATTGCTGCTCATAAAGATCATATAAAATATATAAAATATAGTGAACGTGTTACGTATGCACTCAACAAACCCTGTCAAGTTCGTGAACGATTACCTAAGTTATTTTTATTTATAAAAATAAAGTTATAGTTTTCATCACAGTGAATTGACGAAGACCTCATTCATATCTCACAGTATAAAAACACTCAATACCAATCAAAACATTTCATTCTTTAAATTTTTGGTTAGAAGAAAAATAATCACTCCCCTGACCTACTGCTTAAAAAAATAATAATTTTAAAAGGGATACATAAAACAGAATAAATTATTTATTTATCCTGTCTTGCTATGACTCGAACTTGCATTTTTAATATAATTACATATGAGATTTTTTAAATCGATAATTTCTGAAGAGAAAAATTCAATACATTTTTGCTGACATTATTTAAGATTCCTTTGTAATAGTAAAAGAAGAATTTTTTTTTGTTCTCTTCAATTACTCAAATTCTCACCCTTAAGGGTCATTTCTAATTACTTGGTGGTCCATATTGATTTCTCCCATACTGATTTTTCCAGCTCTATGTGGTGTTGCTCTGGGAATTTCTAGAAATCAAATTCAAGGCAACTAACATAAATACGTTTGTCTCAATTCAACTTAGAAACACTTCTTGTGTGATTATAAAGATATTCTTGAATTACAGGATCCATTCTGCAGAATTATGATCCATTTTCTGCCTATATTAAGAACTATAAGGGAAGAAGTTATAACCAAAAAAGAAAATATAAAGACATAAATTTAAAAAACCCAAACAATAAAAATTTAACAGTTTACTTAAAGAGTTTATTCTTAATTATACTCTAAATTAAAAGAGCTTTATATTTTTCCCCATTTTCTGATTAATGCCATAAGCAGTGAGTAATCTTTTTTCTCTTCCAAGATAGATGATAGATAGATAGGTAGATAGATAGATAGATAGATAGATAGATAGATAGATAGATATTATTTATAAATATTCAACACTGGCAACTTTCTTAAAAAAGGGCTCTGTTGGTGTGTGTGGACACAGGTTTCATACATATATCTAACATCTATGAGAACTTGTCCTATTTGAGAGGCTATCTACATATGCCCATTTTTAAATTTTCTTCTTCCTACATATGTCTTTTTTCCTATTTTTTAAAATTATTTTTTAATTAAATTTACTTGGGTGACATTGGTTAATAGGATTATATAGTTTTCAGGTGTACATTTCTATGATATATAATCCACACATGGCATTGTGTGTCGACCACCCCAAATCAAAACTTCTTCCGTCACCATATATTCGACCCCCTTTGCCCTTTACCCTCCTTGGTGGCCTAGCAGCTTGGATTCAGGCCTTGCACCTACTTTTTTTTCCATTGTGCTTTATGTCTTACACTGAATTTATATAGAGGAACTCCATCCTCTTCAGTTGTTCTTTGTGAAGATTCCATGATTCTCAATGTTTGTGTCCACCAATCTCTAGCATCGAAAACAACACTAGTCTCTACTTTCAAGACAAATACTGCTTACTGCTAGCAAGGCCTTTTAGCAACTAAGTAGCTCAGCATATAATACATCACATGACCTGGTCTTAATCCGTCAAGTGTTACGCATACTTTTGGCATATCTCTATTGATTTTGGGTACAGTTCTATAAAAGTCAAATAAAATAATATTTCACTACCATTTGAGCCATTCCAACCCGAGTTCCTGCTCATAAAGCAATGTTTCTACTACATAAAGTTGAAGTGGTCTTTCCTTTAATCATATCATTTAGTTTTGTTTTGTTTTTCTTAAGTAGTTGTAGGAGTAGATTCTTGATCAAAACTTTACATGTTAATAAAGTAACATGGATTATGGTCGACTCCTTTAATTATTGTTCTTTTCTACATTTAACAGTATAGCAAGTGAAAAAGTAATTTCACATATCTGTTTTTAAAAAGTAAAACGACTTTTTTAAGTGAACCTTCTATTATTCAGGGTACTTGAAAAAATTATTTAACATCTGTTGCTTAAAAATGTACAGACTGCTTGGATCTCGAACTGTTAAGGCATAGCTAAATAGCGAAAATTATAATTATTCAGAAATTTATATTTAATGTATAAAAATTATATTTATGACTAATTTGCATTTACTGTCTTAAAATTTTTAGTGGTAACATTTTTCTTGCCTTTAAACATTTTCCTCAACGTTTTTCATTCTAATGAAGCACATGGTTTTTGCTGGTATGACTAAACTAATATATCTTTAAATTGTAAAAATGAAATTAAGATTCTAAACCCCATCATTTATGGGATCCAACACTGAACGAGGTTATTGCACTGCCCTACAGGAGAACGACTTTAAAGTGTACATATTTTCGTTCTGTTTTGTTTCTTTATTTTTTTGAATAACAAACTCTCACTCTAGAGCGCTCGCGGGAGACTCAAAGCTTGCGTGGGAGAAAATGACAGTGAACCTGCACATTTAAATAGGGACATCATAACTCAGTCACTGCTGATAATATCTCTTGGACTAGGTCACGGATACATGGGTGTATTTTTATAACTCATTGAGTTGTATCATTATGACTTGATTATTTTCCTATACTTCATTGACCTGAATAAAAAGTTGTTGTTTTTTTTTTAAATCAAACGCCGTTATAAGCTATATGAGTTGTAGTCTAAGCTTTCTAATACTGATCAGACTCAACCCCACCCCTTGTCTAGAGTCCGGGCACATAATGCAAACACAGTGAGCAGCTGGCTGGTGTCTGGGTGGGGCCCTGCCGCCTGCGATCAGCTGGGGAAGATGGGCCCGTCTACACGGCACGGACGCCGTGCAGCTCCAGGTAACGGTGCCATATGGGGCTGTGGGTCTAGTGCTGCCAGGTCTGTAAATTTGAATTTTTATGTCAAATTCATACTTTTTAATGTTGGCGACTAATTCCATTTTTTAAACGCTGCTGGCCAAACTAAATATGTCCTTGACCAAAGAAGCCTCTATAATGATCCCCTCCCTGAGAAGAACCTCTCTAAACCTGAGTCCAATCAAAATACTTTGCGTTTGTTCTACTGATCCTGCTGCCTGGCAGGGGAGCCTGCAGTCGACGCTCATCTGACTCCCTAACTCGCACTATTTCTGCTCCAACTTGCGGCTGCCTCTGTGCATGTGTGCGTAGCTCTACGTCATTTGAATCCCAAACCAACCTCCTGGTTTTAATGATGCGTGATCTAGGGCCCAAAGGTAGCAAGCCGATATCAAAGAAATTCGAAACAGCATGACCCACACTGGAAGCGTTGAGTTCAAACCCTTCCTCGCACATCTACTATTTTTATAACTTTGAGAAGGTAAATTAACTTCCCTATACTTCAGTTTTCTCCCGCTGTTAAGATGGCTGCCGTTAACAGTACTACCTCACTCCAGAATCTTGTAGGGACACAGAAAGCACGTAGAAGTGTGCCTGGCACCACGGTAAGCGCTATGTAAGTGTTCCTATTTTGCTAATTATTTATTGCTATTATTAATATTATCTGTAAAATGAGATCCTTGCTTTCTGGAAGTTTTAAATGCACTAATTGATGGAAAGTGCTTAGATTGTGCCTGGGACATAGTTAGTGTTCGTTACATGTTAATTGCATGTCCAGTTTAATTCTCTTTCAAATACAGTACCCCTAAACCGTGCAGGTTGATTCCTTTACTCTGAGTCCGGTAATAACAAACACTGGTACTATTATAGGCTAAAAGTATTTAAACTTGTTCTAAGCAGTTTCCTTGGAGGTTTCAATAATACATAGCTTTGCGGTGTCATGATTATTGCACTGTTTATTTCACTTGCAAATGTGTAGCGAAATCAATCCTGCGCCATGTAATGACTATCCCGATGAGGATTTCGATGATACAGTAAAATGTTGTTCAAATTAGCAGGGATAGTCACAACACTTAGAAGACATTTTAAATGTAGATGGCCTTCTCCACCTCTTCCAGTTTCCCTAATTTTTAAAAAACATGAGCTCAAAGAAAACAACCCAAAATATGTGCCAGCAACTCGATAACTCAAACTGTAGTTATGTGGTAATCTGCCAGCATAGCCGGTGCTTTTACTTACTTGTGACCCATTTCATGAGCAATTGTAAATGCAAGATTCAGGCCATTGTCTTCAGCAATAATACATTTTCTCTTTTCACTACACATTCCACTCAAGTAAGCTATACCTAGAAAACACAACCATTAGTTAGCATAGGTCAGAGTTAAAATGCAAATACTTATGTAGGTACTAAAAGAAGAAACAAAAATATGTCAGTGTTAAAATATGATATCTAGCCTTTATAAATGGAACTTTAGGGGTAAATGCATACATACAAGTCACTTAATACACTGTTAATATTCCTTTCAATTTCATATTTTAGATGAAATTATTGATTATCTAATTCTCAAAAGGCCTAGTGTAAGATTACATTTTATAATTACCATTTTTATTGTCATTTAAGATAAATGATGAGCAGCAACTTAGAAATGTAAATAAGAAGCAGTGATTATGTTAAATATTTTCAATTCTTGTGAAGAACCTGATATCAAAGAAATACCCTAAAATAAAATAAACTACATATAGGGCATTCTTGTACTTACATTTATATTGAGTAAATAAATTTTGAAATTTAATTTTGTGAAATACCATTCTAATTAATATGACATAAAAACTCGCTGTGATATTTGGAAAATTGAACATGTGCTTTCTGAAAATTTCTTGGCTAATAAGATGGTCCGACAGCAGAGTATATGATACTGAAATATTATTTAAGATAAAACTTAGAGCAAGATATTTGATCCTTTGGTTTAAATCATCGATAAAGATGATAATATCTGAAATCATTGATAACTTTTTAGTCAAAGATTTATGTACATTTTACCAACTCAAATATATCCCTGAATAAATATCACTTAACACAAGGGATTGATATCTTCTTTCAAGTGTAATTTTTAACATATTTTCAAATAATAAAAGTTATTAAAATAATGCCTAGTATTTATTGAGTTCATTGTATAGTCTCTAATTCTCATACCTTTATAAAAATACATTTAATCTTATTTTATCAAAATACTAGGGCAGGAACAGACAAAATGGCTTCCCAAAGATCACATGACTACTAAGCAGGACAGAATTGGGGCTGGACCCCAGCTTTGAATCCATCTACCAGCCAACATGCATTTTGCTTCTGATAATGATCTAGTGTAGAGTCGCCCCTGGTTAAAGTTGACCAGCTGACTGCTTGTGAGTTTCCTCCCCTCTCCAGAAACTCAAAAACTAATATCAAGGGGCAACTGAATTGAAATAAAAGAATGAATCACCTTGCCCATATTTGGGAAAGATAGAAGGCTCGTGGAGGACTATGGAGTATTTAGCGGAGCCCCAGCCACGGCCAGGAGAGAGGATGTTATGAGCGAGGAGGACCCCGCGGGAGGCCCGGGGACTGAGGCGTGCGAGGTCTGAGGAGAGAGAGGCACTGCGGGGGCTGGAAATGGAGATGAGTTGAAGGTGTATTTGAAATCCTCTACTAACCATTCAAACCTTCATACAGCACATCAAGGCCTCATAGTCACTGGCCTACCACGGAAATGAGATATATTCTTTAAGCAAAATAGAGTATAAACATATTATCTTAAAAATACAACTACAGACACAGCTAAGAGATGAAATATACATATATGAGGAGTAACCAAAAAAACCCCCAGAATTTATTTATTAGAAAACTGTATTTATTCTCACATTTAAACTCAGTCACCTTCAAAGTACTCTCCATTTGATGCATTACACCTATCGAGATATCTTTGCCGCTGCTCAAAACAGTTTTTGAACTCGTTGATTTTGACATCTTTTAGTGCTTTTGCTGTTTTTTGCTTTACCTACTCTATGTTTCCCTTTGAGGACTTTTTTCACCCAGGGAAACAAACAAACAAAAAAAGGTCGCTCAGAGTGAGACAGGGTGAACACGGAGGGTGGGGCCCAGGGATCATGCCATTTTTGGTCAAAGGCAGTGTGGGCAGGTGCACTTGTAAATAACCCATCATGAAACGGGTAAACGGGTTGAGTCTTCAAAAAAAAAAATGCACTGAAGCCAAACGCAGCCTCTCACAACAATGCCAGCTGGTACACTGATACAGATGGGTTCCTAGTATGCTCACGGAGCGGGGAAAGCCTGTATTGTAAGGAGCCTTCCCTCCAGAAGATAATTCCAGTTTTTTGGGAGTCCCATGTCATATGTCCGAAAGCCCATCTCCTGGGAAGATGATGGACTTGTGTCCCAAAGCGCAACTCCCTGGGAACATGGGGGACTTGTGTCCCAAAGCCCATCTCCCTGGGAACATGAGGGACTTGTGTCCCAAAGCGCATCTCCCTGGAAAGACAGGGGACTTATGTCACAAAGCCCATCAGAAGTTTTTATAAGGAGGGAAAGGGGAACAGGACAAAGAGATCAATGGAGGGGGTTGAAAAATACTCTAATTTCCCAAATTCATGTAAATGTTTATAATAGTTTTTCAATGACAAAATTAAAGACATAAACATGATACTGTGTCTATGAAGTTTGAATAGTAATTAATAAAACCTCTTAGAGACCAGGGTGTAATTTAACAACCAAAAAAGACCCTCTACGCCTATTCTTCTTTTATGTGACTCTTAAGTCTGAATCTTTAACTAAGATTCTGACACATTTGAATTTCATTGTTCTTACACTTGGAGTACCAAGATTCTCACTTAGAAGTTAGGGAGAACGACTATAGCCATGACTAATTTAAATGACTTGCATTATTCTATTTAAAAGCCCACGCTTTTCAGTTCCTTCCTAAAACTCACATGTTTCCTATTACAATAAAGGGTAGAGGTTAGGAGGAGAGAGGATTTAACCCAGCTGTTATTTAAAGAGAGCGGTAACACAGACCCTTTTCAAAGCACTCTGTCTAAGAACGAAACGTTGACCCAGAACCAGCACAGCTGTCCCGAGGTAGTTCGTGAACAGAGGAGAGACACGGCCAGGACCTTGGGCGGCGGGGGCGGGTGGGGGTGGGAGTGGGCAAGGCTAGCTCCTTGCCAGCGCCCCATGTGAGGGTTTGAGTGGAAGCAGACAGGTAGGGGCCCACCCCACGCCCCCACCTGCCTTCCCGCACCCCGGGGAGGGGGCTTCTGTCCAACCTAGAGCTGGGGCCAGGCAAGGTGGGGAAGAGAGGAAAGTGGGCATCTTGGGGCCGAACGGCCCTGTCCATGGCCACACGTGCTGCTGCCGGCAGGACAGTGGAGTGGGCATGTCAGAGTGAGATGGGGTTCAGACCCCTTTAAGGCCAGCGGAGCCCTCCCAGGCCCCATAATGGGAAGCCAGAGGTAGAAGTGGAGAAAGGACCCCCAAACCAGGAGCGCACTCAGCAATTCACTGCTTCTTGTTCTGCCCACGCTCCCCTCCAAGGTGCTCTTGGGAAGGGGCCTGGGCAAAGTAGGCTGTTCCAGGGAAGGCTCTGACCCTAGGGTGCTGTGGCAGAGCGAGGCCTGTGTTGATGGCTGAGGGTGTAGGGCCACCTTCCCCCCGACACCCCATTCTGCGGGGGAGGAGGTAGTGTTATTTGTCCCAGCCTGGGCCGCCTCCCCCATCCCAATTTCCTATTTGCAGTTACTTGAATTTTTTTAAAAAATCCTTTTCTGGAAAAAAATATATAGCACTCTTTCAATATAAAAAACTCCGGAAATACAACGGAAATCAAAATAACCTCTAATTTCTGACCTAAAAATCAATCAAGTCATTCACCAGGAGTCAATAGAATCTCTCACTTGAAAACCAGCACACTACCCTGGGACATGCTGTGACACTCCTTATCAGGATGACCAAAGACCCCCAGAACCATACCGAATGCATGGTACAGCGGTGGACTGGTCGGGAAATCAAGTCGGCACGTGATCAGGTGGATGCACCCTGACAACAGTGAGTCGTCCAGCTGCGGAGCGGCTTCTTTCAACCACTAGCTGGATGCCCGGGGTTCAAAACCCTTCTCTCTGGACACAAAATCCCGGCACAGTCCTGGGTGAGTTATTTACCCCGTGACTGTACAGCACGAGTTCCTTACCCATGAGCTCTACCGTCACTTGAGGCCTCGTGGAACAAGTAACGAGATATGACAAGTACAGAAGGCACAAGGACAGACACAGCTGAGTGTGCCCTCGGGGACGCGAGCCACACAGACGCTCATTCTCACACGTGACTGAGATGCAGAGATGTGCAAAGGGCATTATGGGAGCATAAAAACAGACATCCGATATGACAAAAATCAAAGCAGGAAAGACTTTCAGAAAAGCTTGCTTACATCACTGCGGTGGCAGAGGTGAGCCAGGGAAAGACGGTGGTAACCGGGGACAGGCAGGGAAAGGTGGGGGACTCCTGAACAGAGGACTGAGCGGGACGAGGTTAAGGACATGCTTGTGAGAGTGGACGCCTCCCGCGGAGGGCGGCTTGGGGTCTTTAAAGGTGCAAGTGAGGGGGACATCTCCCCACAGGCACTGTATTTAGCATACCCCCAATAGGGAGTATGTTCAAGAAACTACACAGATTCAATCTCCTGAAACAAAGGTTAATATAAAATGTGAGCAGGGCCTTAAGAAAGGGAGTTTTACAGAATCAAAATTTATGTTATCCAGTACTGGGGACAAATACAAGGGATTATTAATGATGGTGCCCAGACAATATGAAAAGCATTTAATGGATTACATTTAAATTGGACTTTAAATACATTTTAAAATAACCCGCCTTACTGGTTTGTTAATAATCTGTTGCTGTTCCATTAAAACAAATGATGATCTAGTAATACAAAAGTACAATTATACAAGTTATGAGCTTAATAGCAGTGTAGTTATAAATGTATTTTTAAAATAGGCTTCTCATGCCCTGGCTGGTGTGGCTCCATGGACTGAATGCCAGCCTGGGAACCGAAGGGCCGTGGGTTCGATTCCCAGTCAGGACACATGCCTGGGTTGTAGGCCAGGTCCCCAGTCAGGGGCACACGAGAGGCAACCACACATTGGTGTTTCTCTCCCTCTCTTTCTCCCTCCCTTCCCCTCTGTCTGAAAATAAATAAATAAAATCTTTTTTAAAAAGTAAATAAATAAATAAAAATAGGCCTTCCTGTTCTCTTAAATGTTTAAGTAATCTGGAATATTCTCAATAGTACAGTTTCTATGACAATTAAGAAAACAGTGACTTCTAACAAAAAGAAATATTCGTTTAATAAAACATACAGTGAATCTCCACAGTCAAACAATATTTCACAGACACTGACATGCTGTTCCTGCATAATGGTGGACTGAGCCTCCTTCTGGGAAGAACAGAGTTGCCAAATAATATGTAATGCGTAAAAATTTTAATGCATAGTGAAGCTTGAAGAAAAAGAATTCCCAAGTATAAAAATAAAGCTTAAAAAATTCAAATCTGAAGTGATAAGATCATGAATTATTGCCGATAAGACACCAGTCTTATTAAATAACAGGTGTGTTTCAAAATATCTGCAGGGGCAGGTATCCGTGAATAAGGAAATGAGATCCACACACAAACGCTAAGCTATGAATTTAATCTGCAACTTGATCACGTAATGGGGAAATCCTTGCCAGTTTGGTAAAAACAAATGAAATATCACTGTTATAAAACACTTATCATTCTGAGGGGAAAGTTCATAGTGATACAGGCCTACCTGAAAAACATAGAAACATTTTAAATAAACAACCTAACACAACATCTATAAGAACTGGAGGAACAATAACAAACAAAGCCCAGAGCAATTAGAAGGAAGGAAATAACCAAGATCAGAGAAGAATTAAACAGCACAGAGACTGAGAGAACAATTCAAAGGATCAGTAAGTCCAGGAGCAGATTCTTTGAAAAGGTAAACAAAATTGACAAGCCTTTAAGCAGACTCATCAAGAAGAAAAGGGAGAGTATTTATTTTATTATTAAATAAATAAAATCAGAAATGAAAGACGAGAGATCACAGCTGATACCACAGAAATACAAAGGACTGTAAGAAATTACTACAAAGAACTATATGCCAAGAAATCTGAAAACCTGGGTGAAATGGACAAATTCCTGGAAAAATATAATCTTCTGAAACTGAATGAAAAAGAAGAAAGCCTGAACAGACTCATAACAGCTGGAGAAATCGAAGCAGTAATCAAAAAACTCCTGGCACACAAACACCCCAGACCGGATGGTTTCCCAGGAGAATTCTACAAAACATTTAAGGAAGAGCTAACCCCTATCCTTCTCAGACTAATCCAAAAAATCCAAAAAGAAGCAAGACTCCCAAACTCTTTTTATGAAGCCAGCATCATCCTAATCCCAAAACCAGGTGAAGACACCACAAGGAAAGAAAACTATAGGCCAATATCACTGAACATAGATGCTAAAATCCTCAACAATTGTTTACCCTTGGAAAAAGCATTTGACAAAGTGCAGCATTCATTTACGACAAAAACACCCAGCAAAGAGGGAGTAGAGGGAGCACACCTCAACATAGTAAAGGCCATAAATGAGAAACCTACAGCCAATATCATACTCAACGGGCAAAAACTAAAATCTTTCCCACTAAGATCTGGAACAAGACAAGGGTGTCCGCTTTCACCACTTCTATTCAACATAGTATTGGAGGTCCCAGCCACAGCGATCAGACAAGAAAAAGAAATAAAAGGCATCCAAATAGGAAAGGAGGAGGTAAAACTGTCATTGTTTGCAGATGATATGATTGTGTACATAGAAAATCCCATAGACTCCACCAAAAAACTACTCGACCTGATAAGTGAATTTGGCAAAACAGAGGAACACAAAGTCAATATTCAGAAATCGAAGGCATTTTTGTACGCCAACTACAAAATATCAGAATCAGAAATCAGGGGAACAAATCCCATTCACTATAGCAACAAAAATAAATAAATCAATAAAGTGCCTAGGAATTAGCCTTACCAAGGAGGTAAAAGGCCTGTACTCAGAAATCTACACAACGCTGAAGAACGAAATTAAGGAAGATACAAATAAATGAAAGCATATACCCTGTTCATGGATCAGAAGAATTAACATCATCAAAATGTCCATACTACCCAAAGCAATTTACAGATTCAATACAATGACTATTAAAATATCAATGGCATGTTTCGCAGATATAGAACAAACAATTCAAAAATTTATATGGGACCATAAATGACCCCCAATAGTTGCAGCAATTTTGAGAAGGAAGAACAAAGTTGCAGGGACCAAAATACCCAATATCAAACTATACTACAAGGATACTGTAATCAAAACAGTCTGGTATTGGCATAAGAACAGACACATAGATCCATGGAACAGAATAGAGAACCCAGAAATAAACCCCTGTCTCTATGGTCAATTAATATTCAACAAAGGAGACAAAAGCATAAAATGGAGTAAAAATAGCCTCTTCAACAAATGGTGTTGGGGCACCTGGACAGCTACATGCAAAAAAATGAAACTCGACCACCAACTTACACCACACACAAAAATAAACTCAAGGTGGATAAAAGACTTAAATATAAGTAGAGAAACTATAAAAGTCCTAGAGAGAGCATAGGCATGAAGATCTCACATATTCCACTCAGCAGTATTTTCACTGATATGTCCCCTAGAGCAAGGAACATAAAGAAAAGAATAAACAAATGGGACTTCATCTAATTAAAAAGTTTCTGCATGGCTAAAGAAAAAATCAGCAAAATGAAAAGGGAACCAACCGTATGGGAAAACATACTTGCCAACGATACCTCAGACAAGGGTTTGATCCCCAAAATATATAAAGAACTCACACGACTCCAGTCTAGGAAGACAAACAATCCAATTAAGAAATGGGCAAAGGACCTGAACAGACA
>PVJD01009133.1:0-65907 GCA_004026545.1 Mormoops blainvillei | reverse complement strand
CCATGTGGTCTCTGTTGGAACTACCTAATTCTGCCTTTGCAGCATGAAAACGGCCAAAGATAAAAAGAGCGTGGCTTGTTCCAGTACAGCTTTATTTACAAAAACAGGTCAGGTGGTAAACTGGACTTGGCCTGCAAGCCATAGGGGCCTATCCCTACTCTAGATAATTCCAGTCCCCCACTGTGTGAGTTTTCCCAGTTGAGTCCCTGGATATTATGAAGCAGAGACAAACGATCTCCGCTGTACTGCTTCTTAATCCCCTGCCTCCCAGACTCCACGGGCATAATTAAAGGGTTGTGGCTGCACACCGCTAAGCTCGAGGTGGCTGGTTTGTGTAGCAGTGCGTAACGGGAACATATCTGTTTTGCACACAGGAAAGCAGAGGCTCTGAGAGAGTCAGTTACTGGTCCAGAGTCTCACAGCTGATGTGTGGAGGAAGCCAAGGCTGGCTGCTGGGTCTGCCTGATTGGAGAGGCCAAGCTCTCAACTGCTCTGCTCAGGTGAGACCTCAAGAATCCAAGATGGTGAACGACTGAGATCTAGTAGTAGGAATGGTAGGGGACAGCAGGGGGGTGAAAGAGCATATGGACTTTGGTGGGGAGGCACGAAAAGGGAGGTCAGAGATGGAGGAGGGACCATATTACACACCACCTTGCAGGCTGCAGTAGGGAGCTCGATTTGTTTTCTCAATGCACCAGAAAGCCACTGGATGGTTTTTAAGCAGAGGTGATATGATTTAAATGACATTCATTAAGAATCTGGCGGCTGTGCGGAGAATAGAGTGGGGAGGGGCTGAGCCCCTCTCTGGCTTTATGCAGAGAAATGAGACTGTGCCTTGCCGGAAAGAAGTCAGGACGCTCACCTGGGTCCTGAACACAGGTTGGCGAGCTGCCATGCACCTGGGTTGATTCATGCTTTATTCATGCTCAACACTGCGTGTGAGGGCAGTATGGGGCATGAGAAATCTCCTGTTGGCACGTCCAACTTTTACCTCCTACCGTGGGGCTGGAAGCATCCCTGGGGTAGCTTTGGTACAGTCTGACCAACAGCCCAAACGAGGGGTGCGGAAATCACACTGGAAATGGCCAGGCCGCGTTGGAAAGAAGCAGCACAGAGAGGCCCACATCTGGGGATCAGCCGGACGTCAAACAAAGTGGCTGTGGCTCAGAGCTCCAGGCCCCCACACATGCCCGTCCACCCATTCTCCAGCTGGAGCTCGGAAAGAGATCCCTGTAGCTCAGTGGTTTGACTCAACAGATGCGTCAGAAAGCCCAGCACCATCTGCAAAGCTAATCCCGGTAGATGGCAAAACATCTCACAGAGCAAAGAGTGCAGGGTCTGGGCCACTAAGAAACCTGTCTCAGACTCCCCTGCCACTTCTCCTCAACACACTCATTCATCCTCATTCCCATGCACCCGTTCCCTAAATGAGACAGGCCCCTGGCACACTCACCCGCCACTGATGGCTAGATGCCGCCCAAGCTTGACTCAACACCAACCCCAAAGGATGAGGAGAGCCCAGGTGGGCTGGGAGGTGAGGGCAATGCTCCCAGATCAGTGCACCGAGTCCTGCTCCAGAACCTTCCTCCCCCCCCGCAGCCGCAGCTCCAGTCTGCCCAACCCAGCAGACCCAGCCTCACCTTGTTGATTTTGTTGGTTTTGGGGAGCGTCTGACTGATGTGCAGGTCCGAATACCGAGGTGGTTTTCGCAGAGGGTTGTTGATGTCACACGGGACCGACTCCGTCCGGACTAACCTTGCTGGGTCCGTAGGGGTGAAAACAGCAATTTGGGAGTTTAAGTATCACTTTGGCTTTATACTGTTATTCCAGGACAACAGGGGTAAGATCCCAACTCACAGGCCCGCTCCCAAGGCTGGAAGAAAATTCACTAAAAATGATAGTTGTCATGTCACGGTAGTGACATTGGGAGTTCTCCGGGGTGGTTCTTGTGTTTTTGTATTGTCAATCTATGACTTGACCATGATAAATTACAATAATAAAACGGAAGCTACCCGTTTGTTTTCAATACCATAATCGTTCACACTGGTACTCACTTCAGAACGGACCTCCTTTGAAACACAAGTGTTCCCGTAGCCAGTGGACAAGCTCACCGTGGCCACCTACCCCTGCCCCATCTAACCTTTGTGGTAGGGTCATCTTTCATTACCTGTGGGCTTTCTCAGGCCTGAGTGGCCTGTCGCACGTCAAAACACATTTGTCTAATCAAGGCCACTGTGGGTCCCTGAAGCAAAGGCTCATTCTTCCCGGCCGCCCTTTCTGCATCATCCTAAAGCCACACAGAGACCTGGGCACACGGCTGACGCTAAATAAATACCCACTGATCCAAACCCCATCATCCAAGCCCCTCTCCCTGTTACCCCTCTGGTATTCCTATTACTTACAGCGACTACCAGGAGGCACAAAAAGGAGAAGCTCAAATTCAAATTTGATTGCTGGTAGTGGGGTTTTTTTTTTTCCTGCGAGGGTGGGTGAGGGTGTTAGTGGAAAAGTGAAAGCTGGGGACTGACCCAGGGATTTAGTTTTTCTGCTTAGCCTGAGCTGCCGGCACCACAGAAATCAGCTGTGTTTCCAACTTCCTACTAATGATGGGGTTGGGGCAGCAAAAATCTAGCGGACTTCTGGAAAGTTCCATTTGCTGTGAGCATACAAAGGGGGCGTGGCTGCTAAGGAGGAGAGGGAGCCCTCCTTCAGATGTCAGCCTCTGACAGTGGGTCGCCCTCCAGCAGGCTGGCCCGGCCTCCCCATGGGCGGTGAGCGCCCACAGAGCCCAACACGGACAGGAATTTGGAGGGAGGTGATTTCCCCAACGAAGCTGACCCATGACGGTGGTTCAAGAACAAGCACATTTGGGTCTAAAATAGCCTGAGTGTGTACAGTTGTTCAAGGAACAGACGGTTCTTAATTGAGGATGTGAGATGGGACAGGACACGAGAAGAGGGATGGTTTTCCCTTCGCTTGCAATTTCCTCTCCTCACAGAGCCAAGCAAAGCAAAGATCATCGAAAACCAACGGCGCGTTGGCTTTGGGAGACATCTCAGCACTTTCGGCAGCCATGTGCCTCCTTCTTTAGCTTCCCCTTGGGTTCATTCTAGAACGGGGCAGATTCCCCTGGGTAGGCATTGACCAAGGCCAGGAGGCTGGGACGGGGTAGGGAGAGGATGAGGAGGAACTCAAGGCTGTGGTTAGCAAGCTGCTACGCCCCAAGTTGGAGCCTTAGCTTCCTGCAACCTATAGACGGGGGGGGGCGGGTGGCAGGGAGGAGCCCAGCAAGAATTTTAAAACTTTGCATGAGTTGTAACATTTTAAAATAAGCACCTGGCACATAAAACCAGCCTGGCTTTTCTCTGAAGCGTGAGCAATCTTGCAGCGCAGGGTCCCACCGCTGCTGGCGCGGCTCTCCTGCCTGGCCGGCACCAGGGCTCTCTCTCCACTTTGCTCAGCCCCATCTGGCCAGCTCCTCTCATTTAGGGCCCTTGCTGGGCCCTGAAAGCCATCTGAGTTGGCAGCTCCTACTCTAGGGCAGCACTTCGCCACCCTGACGTTCACAGCTAAAAGGCAGATTCTGATTCGCTCGGTCAGGGGTGGGGCCCTGAGCTGCCCGGTAATTCCGGCGTCACTGGCCCTTGGACCACACTTCGAATAGCAAGGGCGTGGCCCAGCAATGTCCCGCAGAACATTCTGAGGTGATGAAAGCCTTCGTTACCTGTACTGTGCAATATGGTAGCCGTGGGCGGCTACTGAGCCCTTGAAATGTGGCTGGTATGGCCACGTAATTCGATTTGTTTTTATTTCAGTTTAATTCATCTAAATTTAAATAGATGTGGTTTGTAGCTGCTGTACTGAACAGCAGACACCTAGAGAGTCCCCCAGTGGGCGAACTGCAATGTGATTATGGAGTCTGGGGGACTCCGCAGGACAAGAACCAGGGACAGCTGTTTTGAGAGCTGGAATGCAAGACTTCTCAAGGAGGTGCTCAGCCTTTGGCAGGTGGAGAAAAGTCTTTCTTTCTAGTCTTTCCTTCCATCCAAATTGGTCTTGATTTTGTATAGTAGGCAGTTGGTAGTGGGTCTCCTAAAAGCTAACCGTTACCTCCCTGCCGCGGTAGTCTGGCCCAGACACCCCCAGGGCCCCAGGGGACAGAACACAGATGGCCCGAACCAAGAGGTCCAAGCCAGACCTCTGCGCACTCCCATTTCTGCAGCATCAATTGATTGAGTCTGAAGAGCACCTACTGGAGAGACACTCAGCCAGCACTCTTTCCAGTGGGAAGGACAAGCAATGGGATCAAGGGAAAGAGAGGAGAGTGTAAATTAGGAGAGGAGGCGAAAGAGAGAGAAAAAGGTTTAGGGAGGAGGAAATCAATCTGAGAGCTAAAGTATCAGAGAGACAAGTTACAGGGGCAAGAAATAGCGAGAACAGAGGTGAGGGGTGGACTGAGGAGGCAGATGCCAAGAAGAAGGGTGTTGGAGGGAAAGAAAGAGACAGGCAAGCGTCAGGGGATTAGGAGGTATCCAGAATCAGCCTGGATGGGACAGCTCTCTCAGATGGCCCCGACCCAACCACCAGTCTAGAGCGGCAAGTGTTAAATACTTACCTCCTCGGTGGATGATAAGGAGATGACAGGGTGGGGCTTCTTTGGTGCATTTGTTGTGGCACTTTAACCTGAGAGAAAGAGAAGGAAGGAAGGATGCATGGATGGATGCACGGATGGATGGATGGATACATGGATGGATGGATGAGTGGATGGATGGATGGGTGGATGAGTGGATGGGTGGATGGATGGGTGGGTGGATGGATGGATGGATGGATGGGTGGATGAGTGGATTGATGGTGGCATGGACGGATGGCTACATGGATAGATGGCTACATGGATAGATGGCTACATGGATGATGGATGGATGGATGGATGGATGAATGAATGGATGGGTGGGTGGGTGTATAGAGTAAAAGGAGAGTGGACTCCTTGAACACCTTTGACAATCCAATATGGAGTCACTGTCAGCCAGGACAGTCACGTCAAGTGCTATATAACTTGTACAGCGTCAAAACCCTGATGCCAAGCTCTGCTTAACGTGAAACTAGACTTTCATTCATTCGTTCGTTCAACAAACACTTCACTGGGCCTACCACGCCCCAGATCCCGGGCCATGCAGTGAACCGGCAGATGCAGCCACTATGTGTACAGGGGCGGGGTAATAAACAGGTAAACAAATATCAGGTAATTGCAGGTGTGCTAAAATCACACACAAAAGTAATACGGGAAAACAGGATGGAGAGTCGGAGGAGGGCTTCCAACAGGTGCAAAAGCTTTGGGGCAAGATCAAGCCTGCTCGGTTCAGGGGTCAAAAGTTAAAGGTCAACGAGGCTGAAGTGAACTCTGGGCAACTCCCAGGCACAGGGGAAGCTTGCATGTGGCACCAGAAAGGGTGAGAAGCCTGAGCTTCAGAATCAAGGCGATCTGAGCTTGAATCATGGCTCTACCCTTCTCGGACCATGGGGACATCTGTCTGCCTTGCTGGGGTCCAGGTTTCTCATCCAAACGGTGAGAAAAAGCACATGAGAAAACGCCCGGGTCAGTGCCCACGCAGGCAGCCAATGGGCCCGTGTGTCCATGCGCAGGGCTAAGACACACTGGGGGGCCACATCCAGCCTGGAAACTAAGAAAGCACTTATTTAAAACTTTCACCAAAAATGCCCCTTTCTTTCTTTCTTCTTCTTCTTTTTTTTTAAACTTCCAAGGCTAATAGGATAAGCTTCAGTTATTGAGAAAAGCTGCTTGAGCAGAACGTCTCATTCCCCAAAGGAGCTGCTGGCTAAATGAGGCATCTCCTCCCTCAACTTTGTGGCCACTTTCCTCTGTGCCTGGCCTGAAGGGGCGCATAACCTGCTGAATAAATATCGGAGGGGTGGGGGAGGAAAGAAGGAAAAGGAAGGACCAGCCGATGGGAAAACCTGTCAAATGCGACTGTGGTGGGAGCATGAAGAGTCTCTACCAAAATCCGTTTTTGAAAACTGATGTCTGTTTCTTATCAGTCGTATCCCTTGAAGTTTGTGAAATGCAGATAAGTCCCCCTCGGCCTGGTATTTCCTTCTCCTTGCCCTCCCCGGCCCCTCCTCCCAGCCCCAAAGTGGCATTCTCCCGCGTTGCTTTTTCTTGCAGTGACTGAAAGCTCTCCCTCCCCCCGGGCATGACGAGGGCAGGGACAAGAGAGGAGGAAGAAGAGGCAGGTGAGGGATGGCACAGAGTCTCTTCACCGGATTGGATTTTTATTCTGAGAGTAACGGCAGAACCAGTGAAGGGTTTTTAAACAGGGGGGCGAGGGCTGGATAAGCGTTTTGGGGAGACCCCTCTGGCAGCGTGGATATTTACTACCCAAGGCATAGCGCTCCCCTCTCTGTCCTTCCGAGTCCCTGCCTCGGTTTCCCTTCCCCAGGCCCCTGCCTGGAGTGCTTCTTGCAAAACCAGTAAACCAAATCATCACACTCTTTGCCTTGGGGTACGTTTCATTGACTAGCCCAACCCAGCAGTTTTATCTCCCCTGTGGTCTCCTAGTTAGGCCAAATGCTTCTAGAAATGTCTCTCCCTGTTCTCAGTGAAGGATACCAAAACACCCCTCCCCTCCCTACTGACGACTCAGCAGGGCTGAACTCGAACTCGGTGGCCTACAACACGTACAAAGGAAAACCCAGTAACATAAAGGAGGACGGAGGTGAGCACAAAATCTATGAATCAGGTCGCAGGCTCCAGGGGCGTAATGAGAAAGAATGGGAAGTCCCAGCACTGTTCTCTCCGCAGGAGGACGCGGTACAGAAAGTGGAGGTTTCTCAGCTGTCGGGGATGCCCCGCTGACCGCCTCATCCCCCAGCGTCCCCCTCGAGAGGAGAGTGACCACAGGGTCGCCTGGGCTCCCAGGGACTGGAGGTGCTTACCTGAGCACAAAGACCCATTTGTCCTCTTTCGACTCAAGGCTGATGGGAGAGGGTGGCAGGCGGGCGGACAGGTGAGCAAAAGACCAACAGCTCTGGCCCAGGGTCAGGTTGACGGCCTCGCCTCGCGTTCCGTTTTCGGCTATTTTGTTCAAAGAGCAGCAGAGTGCGGGGCTGGCATTTTTGCTGCCCTCCGGTGTGGCCGGCCCTTTGCTCGTGTACAGTGGTTAGGAGACCAGGGTCTTGAACCAGAGGGATTGTATGTTTGAGAGGCAAATCTACCCACCATGAGAATTTGGGTCAGCTATTTACTCCCGAAGGTCTCTGCTTCCTCATGTGAAATGGGGATAATAAGAGATCCTACCTTCTGTGGTTGTTACAAGGATCACATGAGATCAAGCCTGTAAAGTGTTTAGCAAAACGTCTGGCACTTAGTCAGACCCTAACGCGTGAGGTCATCACCATCACTGCCATCAGCATCGCCGTCCCCGTCATCACCATCACATTCAACCCCACGACAGCCCCCAGGAAAGCCATAAGCATCCCTCACACACGACTGTAATCAGGCCCATGTTTTTACTTACAATAGATAAAAACGCAATAATTCCCATTATCATTGGCCAAAACTGAACTGTTGCTATTAACGGAAAAGTAAGTTCAGGCTTCAAGCTGGTGATCGCGGAAATGCATGATCATAATTATATCCTGCCAATATCCTGCCCGTTGTACAAACTCCTGAAGCTTCCGGGAAACTCTGCAGCAGCTGCAACATCAGCGTTCATCACTTCCCCAGTTTTTCAAGGGCGGCGAAAAGCATCTGCCCTGTGGCTCAAACCAACCATGGCTTATTTCACACTCTTACATCCTCATCGCAGATAAAACATTGTATCTGAGGCAAGGACACAGGCTAGGGGGACACAGGGCAAGGAAGGAAGCAGAGAGCACATGAAATCCAAGCAAAAAGACCTATTAACAGCGCAAAACTGAATAAAGGAATACATGGCTCATTTAAACAAAAATTAGTGAGGTGACCACTTACACGAAGAGAAAGAAACACACGCATGTCCAGCCAGGCTATCACAGGCAGGAGGAAAGGCGGCTTGCATAAAGTGCATTAAAATACCACTGAAATAAACTAAAAACCTTATGCTGGTTAACTCGGGTTTCCAAACACTACTCTTTACCTTTCCAGGAAATGCTTAGGGGTCTCACTCCTTCAGAAGTGGGCAGAGACCTTACCTGGAACACGGGAAATGTTTCCACTAGCAGAGACCTGCCTTGAGCCAACCCTGGGTCACCTGGGACATGGGACCTCCAGTGCTCAGCCCAGGAAAGTTCCAGGCAAACCAAGATGTTGATCACTCTTGATAACGGCACCCTGAAACTCAACAACGCGTGCCACAGTTCCAGGGCCTGGGGATGAGTGATGTATTGTGCAAACCAGTGGTGGCCCACCAAGGGCAATGTTGCTGCCCTCTCTGCCCCATGCCAGGAACATTTAGCAAGGTCTGGAGACATTTTTGGTTGTCGCAACTGAGCGTGCAGTCACGGGCTGCCGGCATCTAGTGAGTGAAGGCCAGCAAGTCTTTGAAACACCCTGCAATGCACAAGAGAGACCCAGACAAAGAATTACCTGCCCAAAATGTCAGCAGTGCCCGGATGAGTAAGAAACACTGACATAAACCCTTTAATATGCCTGCCAGGAAGGGGGCCAGTTCAAAAAAATCCCGAAAGAGAAACAGACAACAAGAACTACAGAAAAGTGGGAAATAAGTTAGATTTTCCCGACCATTGACCTTGCTTCAGCCCATAGAGGTGATATGGTGAGTATGGGGTTGGTTTTTTGAGGGATTTTTTGGTTTTTGGTTTTGGCTTTTTTTTGTATTAATAGAAAATCCATTCACGCAATGAAAAGAAATGGTGAGCAAATTATTTCAAGATTCTGATTTGAAGGATCATTAATGTGACTGGGACACGGGACACTCGACATGGCTTTTCACCTCAAATGCCTGTATTAATTAGCCTCCTCTTCCATCAGAGAGGTTTAGAGGCTTTTCCAGAGTCACCCCACTGGGAGGTGGCAGGGCCAGGACCTGAACTGAGCTCTCTCTGGCTGCAGACTCCGGGTCCTGATGTTGCTTTGCTGTCCTGAGCTGGGTCCCTCGAAGCAGACCCTGAGATGGCCATTCTTGCAAGTGCTTTATGGAGGGAGTTCCGCAAGAGAAAAACTTATTCCACTGTGGGGGAAGCAGGACAGGAGATGGGGGAGGAGCTAAACAAGGACACGGCTTCAGGCGACTCTAGTCTCACCCAGATCTGGGGTGGGCGGGGCAGGGGGCGAGTCTCTGAGCGGGAAATGCCCCGTAGAGTCTGTCTGCCTTGAAGCGAGCAGGCTGGGCTTCGCACACCTGCACCCGAGTCCCTGGCTCCGAGCCACCTGAGGGAGGGGGAGGCTGATCCCCAGAACCTCTGGGTGACGCAGCTGCAGTCACCTAAGGGCAAGGCTCCAGAGGAGGCCTCGCAGCAGCAGCGCCCATAAGCACCCACTAAACGAGTGACTGGGAATGTCAACAGGACCTTACGACACCCGTGAGTGAGGGAAAGCGGCGCTTCTGTGGTCACTAATGTCACCGCCTTGTTTTCAAAGCACAGGAGTGAGTGTTTCGTGGTCCCAGAGAAAAAGGAGTCTGAACATCGGCAAGGTATTCTGACCTCCGTACCACTCCCATCTTGGGCCCAGGAGCAGGTGACTCAGAGAACACCAGCACTCCTGGCTCCTGCCCCCACATCAGCTCTACTGCCCAGAGGAAGGGCCGTCGGACCCCAACCTTCTCCTCCCCACCCTGCCCTGGGCCTTGTGCTCTGCAAGTGACCTGCTCCAGCAGAAGGGCCTCAGAATCCACGGCCGCTCTCCCAGCAGTGAGCAGTCCCCCATCCCGGTCTGAGACTCCGAAAGTGGCAGGAGTCATATAGCAGGAGGGCCCCCGAACGTGGCTGCAAAGCAGAATCAGTTTCCTCCTGACCCCAGACTCTGTGTGGTACAAGCAGTTGCAAACAAGCCCTTTTGTGTCCTGATCCCAGTCTTTGCCTGCCCTGTGTCCTTAACCCAGGACACCCTTAGCCGTGCTGCACCCAGCCAGCTCCACGCTTCCCTGGTGACTTCTGAGTCCCCGGGGACAGCCCCCCCAATGTGCACAACGTGTCCCTCACCCTGGTGCAGCCCTGGCACCACCTCCTGTGACAGTAAAGTGGATTCTTGAACAATATGGGTTTGAACTGTGCAGCTCCACTTATACACAGATAATTTTCAATAAATACTTACATGCCATAAATGTATTTTCTCTATAATTTTCTTAATAACATTTTCTTTTCTCTAGACTACTTCATTGTAAGAATACAGCATGTAATGCATGTAACGTACAGAACATGTGGTATTCAGCTATTCATGTTATTGGTAAGGCTTCTGGTCAGCAGCAGGGTATTAGTAGTTAAGTTTTTGGAGAGTCAAAGGTTATATTCAGATTTTCAACTGTGCCAGGGTCGGCACCACTAACCCCCATGTTGCTCAACGGTCAACTGTAATGATCTACCATGTTTATCCTTCCCTCTAGATCAACATTCTTCACTCACACTTTACTGCAAATGTGAATTATCTGGGAAGCTCATTAAAAATGCAAATGTCCCCACAATCCGTCCGGGCCAGGAAGGCTGGGGGCAGGTGGGTTGGTGCTCAGAAGCTGCAACTTTAAGCTGGGATCCCCCATGGTCCCAGGTTTACTACCTGACGTCATCATAGCTTCAGGGGGGGCAGAGCACGCCTTGAGAACTGGTGGTGGCCGTGGGCAAGTGGAAGGCAGCCACCTTGTCTTCCTCCCCCTTGTCCCCAAGTGGCAGCACAGACGCCCCTGCATGGCAGACGCTCAGCCGGGGCTGCTGACCGAACCAGAATAACACAAGCCAAAGTGCCGTCTACGAAAGGAGACCACGGGTGGCTACAACACGCAGAGGAGACGGTGAACGTGCTACTTCTCCATCAACAGTTTCAGACGACACCCCCCACCTTCTGGACTCCAGCTCGTGCAGCAAAAAAGCACCTTGGTTCCAACTCGTTTTCTAGACTGCCAGCTGCCAAGTCCCCGTCACACGCTTTCCTGCAAGAAGCACAGATTGGGGTGGAGAGGTCGCAGGGAGCCTGCCCCCGGCGGGCACGAACCTGTGGGAGGGCCCCGAGAAGGAATAAAGATGCAGATAACCCAGGGCTGAGGGCTGGGAAACCCATCAGCATCTTCCTGCAAAAGCAAACTTCAGCCAGCTGAATCCACAGTTATCAGACAGCACTCGGATTGTGCTGACGCCCGGCCACTTAGAAGGAAGCTCCATTCCGCGCTCATGAACCTATTAGATGAAAACGCCTCAATTTAGATAACTGCAAATTGCTCTCGGAGTATAATTTCCTATTAGTTCATTAATCTCTCTATTCAGAATGCCAACGAGACAAGCTGATGATAGTTCCGGGGGAAGTGGGCCTGAAACCGAAGCAAGAGCGAAGGGGATTAGACATTCAGAAGTATCCTGGTTTCCAGGGTGGGGGCGGGGGAGGGGTACTCCAAAATTAATTCATAAAGATAGTAACTATATTCACTTTTGTTTATCAAGGTCGTAGAATGGGCCAAGTACTAGGCCAAGCATTTTACCTTATTTACCTTCCTGAGTTTTAAAAATAATCTAGTGAGATAATATGTAATTAATAGACATTACGTACTAATTAGACATTATGTAAGTAATGTCTGATTATTTCCTCTTTCTACAGAGGAGGAAACTGAGGCTCAGAAGTAGTTACATACCAGCTAGTGGCAGAGTCAGGATTCACATACAGGTGTGTGTGTGTGTGAAGGCCTGGCCTTCAGCCTGGGTTCCCAGTCATTCCTTATCTTTTTGATCATCACACAAATATGTACTGGATGGACCTACTGGAGAGACGAGGGATAACAAGGCTCGAGTCTACAAGGGCTGTGACAACAAAAGCAGCCCCGGATGGCTGTGAAGGCGGTCCAACACAAAATCGTAAATTTACTTAAAACATTATGAGATTTTGTGTGTGTGATTACACGTCACAATGTATTTAACGTGTGGTCCAAGACAACTCTTCTTCCAGTGCAGCCCAGAGATGCCAAAAGGTTGGACCCCCCCTGTTTAGGACTTAAGTATCCCCTGAAGAGATGATCTACTTGAATAATTTACTTTCTCTACTGTCTGTGTCCGCCTTCCCTTCCCACCAACTTGCAAATTCCACAAGGGCAGAGATTTTGCGTGTTCTATCCACTGCTACTTCCCCTGTGCCTAGGGCGGTGCCTGGGTGCACAGCAGGTACTCAATAAACGTTAGGTAAGTAAAAGAACGAAAGGTTCCGCCCATTTTTTCTCAGAAGCTGCCTCCCCAGTCTCCGGGCCGCCTCTCTGAAGTTCCACCTGTTGCCGCTCCTTACATATGCGCTTCGGTTTCACTGAAATTCATTTCTCTACCGCTGTGTCTTCCCCAAACTCCTTGACAATAGGGTCTGTGAGTTCCCTGTTTCTGTCCCTCATCCAAGCCTTCTATCTGCCTGTCAGCGTGTCTAAAATTTTTCAACCTTCGGAAGGAAATATAAATGACCATCTGTCCTCTCTGTGCTCAATGCAAAAGTTGCAGGGTCTTAGTCATAGAAGAATAAGTTCAAACTTCAACGGGTGATATCTGCAATGCATGCTCATTGTTACGTCCTGGAGACAGCTATAATCCCCATTGTAGCTACATAGGTACAACGTCAAAATACCTGCAGCATGCTGGGGTCCTGTAGCAGTGACAGACTCTGCTGCCACCACTGTGGCAGTTTTTCTAAGAGCTGAGCAAACTGGTGTCAACGGCACAGTCCAAGCATGGCTTGGTTTGCATTCTGCTGCTTTCACACCAGAAGCCACTTTTTTTTTTTTGCACAAGGTGGAGTGAGGAGGAAAGTTCTATGATAAAACACTGTCCCCTGGGGGCAAGGACATATCATTGACTCCTTCCAGCAGTCCCGTGTCAGGGCTCACCTCACGCCCACTGTACGGATGCGGAACCTGAGCTCCCAGACGACCACCGTCTTGCTCAAGCTCATACAGGAAGTTCGGCAGAGCAGGTAGGATCGAACTTGGTCTGGCTGCTTCCGAAGTCTGTGCTCCTTGCAGCCAGCCTGCTCCCCAAGAATCCCCCGCCTCCCCCAGTCCGTCCCCCAGCCCGTGGCAGGGTCCGTGCCATTGCTCAATCCTTCTAGAACAGACAGCAGAAGCAAAAGCTGCCTCAGAGTTCTGCATCTAGTGCTGAAAATTAAACCGGCTTAGGAAGCGTTCGGCCTTGCTGAGTCCTGGTTGTGTCCCTGTCACCTAATTACCTGACTTCAAAGCCTCCACTCTGCTGGAGTGAGGCTGTGAAGGCTGCCGTTCCCCCACAGGACACGGTGTGACTACACACAGATGAGATGGGCCCGGGAGCAGCTGGCATTTGAGGGAAATCAGACAGCCTTCCAGTTGGACCTGGGGGCCTGGTCTTATGCGTCTCGGAGTCACAAAGGCCAGGGGTTGCCGTCCTGGGGGCTCACCTGAGAGCCTGGGTCTGCGGAGGGCCAAGGTGGAGATGCAGGCCTCCAAACACGAATGCTTGGTAATGACTGCCCTGGGTGTCCTCCCTTATAGCCAGGGAGCTGAAGCCTCCTTCTGGGCTGGAACGAATTAACCCTCCCCACAAGGGGAGGGAGCCCTTGGCCTTACCTTCATTACTCAGGTGACACCTGCTGGCTGCAGGCAGAATGGGCCCTGGCAGACCCCCACACCCCAGCTAGCCCACCTTCGCCATGGGGCCAGGATGTGGCGGAGGCTTAAAGGAGCCCAGTGAGAGTCCCCAGCCTGCGCTGGACAAGGCCATAGGGGAAAAGGTTTCCTGCCACCTTTTACACTAAGTGGGTCCTATCAGCAAACAGATGTACGTTCATTTGTAACTCTTAGATACACTTGCATGTTAATGACTATTTTTCAGCAATTGGACCAAAGTGGGTACTTAATACACATTATGGAAGGAGAGAGGGAGGCCATGCAGAAAGGCATTTGTAACCTTCGACAGAGGACAGAACGCTAAGCCTGCCACCAGGTTAGGTCCTTTAGTGCTGATTTCTTTCTTTCTTTCTTTCTTTCTTTCCTTTTTTTTAAAGATTGTATTTATTTCTAGAGAGAGGAGAAGGGAGGGAGAAAGAGAAGGAGAGAAACATCAATGTGTGGCTGCCTCTTGCACGCCCCCCGCAGGGGACCTGGCCCACAACCCAGGCATGTACCCTGACTGGGAATTGAACCAGCGACCCTTTGGTTTGCAGGCCGGCACTCAATCCACTGAGCCACACTGGCCAGGGCAAGTGCTGATTTCTTGAATGCGCACCACCACATCGGGCAGGTGTGATGATTATTCCTCTCGTGCGGATGAAAATACTAGGAACAGAAATGTGAGGTGACTTGCCCGAGGCCTTATAGCTAAAAGGTAACTCAAGAGCCCATGTTGGGCACCACAGCTTTTCTACAACCTCCCTCCCTTTTGCCAGCCACGACCTGGAGTGTGTGCATGGAAGTGGGGCAGGGTGGGGGAGAGAACTCAAAACCGATGTGATGCCACAGAAAAGACAGGCGTTAGGGGCCAGGGTTCAAATTAGGGTTCTGACTGCCACTTCCTGTCTGTGTGACCTCAGGTAGGCAACTTATCTTTGGCCAAGACTCAGCTTTCACATCCATAAATTGGGGAGAATCAGAGCACCCCCTCAGAGGAGAAAAAAAACAAAAGAGAAAAAGACATCACAAACTCTAACTCAGGGATTGGCAAACTATAGTCAAGAGGTGCGAGCCGGCACGCAGAACGTTTACGTAAATAAGGTCTCATGGGGATAAATAAACGTATCATGGCCATTTGTATTGTCTCTGGCTGCTTTGAGCTACACAGCAGAGCAGAGCAGTCGTAACAGAGGCGCTATGGTCAGGAAAGATTGGAATATTGGCTATCTGGTCAGCTCAAGAAAAAGTCGGCCAACTTCTGCCCCTAGGTGCTATGACAGCGCAAGGCGGCACCGTGCCTCAGCAGACAGTGTTATGCATTTCCAACATGGTCATCAGCTCAGGTTCTCATTCAGATCTGCTCTCCTTGAGCCCTTACCCAAATACACAGGTTCACTTAAGACCTATTTGCAAAACACAGAGCAAGCAGCTCTCCCGAGAGTCAGGAAACCCAACACCCAGAAGCTATTTCAAAGCCCAGCATTGCTGCTGTGGACATCCAGCACAGTGGAAAATGCTTCCAGGTACGGCCACTTACTTGCAATTTTTACACTTGAGGCCAAAAAGCATCCCTTTTCCACAGACTGTGCACGTCTGAGACATCCAGTACTTGGTGGAAAACCTGTGGAGAAGAAACAGAAAATGTTCAAGGGCAAGGCGATGGCAGCTGACCTGTCTCTAGAAGGACGAACCCCGTAAAGGGTTAGCATGTGGGCCCTGGATTCCGGTCTGGCCTCTTCCAAGGTATGTGACTTAATCAATTTGCTTAAACCACCGGAGCCTCGGTTTTCTCACCTGGAAAGTGCAGATAATAACAGCATCGATCTCATAGATGGTGGGGTGGGTTAAACGGGGTCATGAATATCAGGGGTTTACACAGTGCCTGCCGCCTAGTAAGCGCTCGGTGAATTGAGCTGTGACTATATTATTACCCAATCATTCCTGACATTACTTGATGTCCTACTATGCGCCAAGTTCAGTTCTGGGACAGAGCAATGAATGGGGCTAGAACTGTCCTCGGGGCCTCCAAAGCGAGGCGGGACCTCCCGGGAGTCCAGCTAAGCCATTCCCCATCACTGTTAGTCACATCACCTGGGAAACTTCAAGAGGCGGCCATCCCCCCGCATTAGCTGAGACCACAAACGCTAGTAGCAGAGTCCCCTAAAAGGAAAGCCTTTTCAGAACATCAGCTCGCCTCCCTCCCCAACCACCACCTGCTGCAACCAAGGCAATTTGGGGGGCCTCTGGTCTATGACATCAGCTTGGGGAGGGAGTGGTTATACTCTCTTCTCCAAGAAGTACCAGGCAGCTGAACCAGAATCATGGCCAAGGCAGAGGTGGAGCTGAGCCAAGGGCGGAGCGAAAACAGGGGGTGGAGCTGAGCTAGGGGCATGGCCAATCCAGGGGAGCAGCTAATTCAGGGGGTGGAGCTGAGCCAGGGGCGTGGTCAACCAGGGGTGGAGCTGAGCCGGGGAGCCCCGCGCAAGAAAAAAACAAAAAATAGGCCCGCCTTTGATGCCTTTCTCTCCGCATCTCACTGCCGGCCTATTGATGTGTCTGTCACATATTTCTCACTACTTCCTCCACCACTTTCTCATTTGAGACTTAATAACTGTCCTGTCAACATATTTCTTTCAAGAACTGTTGATGAGATGCCTTTCTAGGACAGCGTGCTCATTGCCACCTCACCCCAGCTACCGTGATGCGTCTGCCCCCAGGACTAACCGCCCCCCCAAAGCCCTAATCTCTCCATACTGTCATGGTCTGTTAACCCTCTCACCCTCCACCAGCCCATGAGCTCCCGCAAGGATGCAGGCTCCAGGGGTGTTCAACCTTTTGGCATCTCTGGGCCATACTAGAAGAAGAGTTGTCTTGGGCCACACATGAAATACATTGCAACTCGTAATCACAAAACATCTCATAATGTTCTAAGCAAATTTACGATTTGGTGTTGGGCAGCATTCATAACCACCCTGAGCTGCACCTGGCCCGTGGGCAGCGGGTTGGGCACCCCCGGGCCACAGTAAACCTTACATCTCGCTCCATGCTGCAGCCGTGGCGCAGAAATTCTCTACGAAGATGAGTGGGAAAAAAGCCCATGGACGAGTGAATCGGTCCGCAGCCTGTTCACGGAGGCTTTGGTGCAAAGAAAACCCCCAGCAGCAGTGTTCCAAGAACAAATGTTAAGGTGAAGTAGACCCATCACTCAGTCACTCCGGGCCTCAGTCTGCCTGTCTGTCAAATGGGCGTGACCACGCCTGCCCGGCCTATCCCCGCCCTGGGGGTCTGGGTCCCCGGCCCTCGCTGTGCGGGGAGGCAGGTGCAGTGCACATGGGACTCCAGCCTACCTGTGCTTGATGGAGTTGCCAAGGTCTCTGCGAGGGATCTGCGGGGACCAGCGCGGCACTGACAGTGTGTCTGTGGGGAGAAAAGAGAGGAGGAGAGCCTGTTACATGGACGGTCAGAGGCTGGCATGGGCTCCAGCTAAACCCTGGAAGGAAGAGGAAGGCTCGTTGGCCTCAGGCAGGGCAACGACCACGTCACTTGTTAAACCAAACCAAAGCCAAGTGGAACACTGGTTTAGCTTGTGTCCTTTTCACCCACAAAGGTTCCCTGTGCCGAGCAGCCAGAGAGTGCCTTGAAGGAAGCCAGCAGTGCAGAGAATGAGATTAAGTATCCCTTCCATGTACATAGCGCTTAGTGTGTGCTAGGCATGTGCTATGTGACTCCCATGCCTTAGTTCATCAAGGATAGGGGACATTAGCATCCCTACGCTGAAGGTGAGGAAACTGAGGCTTGGAGAGACGAAGTCATTTGCTCAATGTCATACACCCCAGAGGCCACGCAGCAGCAGGCTTCAGGGACTAGAGTAGGTGGCCTTGCAAGCCAGGTTCTCAAGTGGTAGATTCCAAATGCCAGTCACACAAGTACCACTTCCCTCAATTTGGTCACACCCCTGTACAACCCATAAAATTATCTATTCACTATTTTAAATTGACTCTTTTTGTTTGTTTGTTTGTTTGAATGCATTTATTTTAAAAGTAAACTCCATATAGAAAGCTAATATAACTTTGTGTATATTGTAGGTAACCATTTAAAATATGTCCAACCATGTACCATCTACACTCGTGCTAGATTAAAGGAATGGACTGATGAGTGGGTGGGTGGATGCATGGATGGGTGGGTAGTGCAGTGGGTTGGTAGGTGGGCAGGTGGGTGGGTGGGTGGATGGATGAAGAGGTAGGTGGATGGACAGATGAGTAGACAGATGGGAAAGATGGGTAGTTGAGTGGATGAATTTATAGGTGGGTAGATGTGTGGGTGGGTGGGTGGATGGATGGATGGATGGATGACTTTGGATAGGTGGGTGAAAGAATGGTTGGATGGGTGGATAGAGGAGTGGATAGACAGACAGATAGATGGATAGGTGTGTGGATGAATTGCAAGGTGGGTGGATAGATGGATGGATGGATAGGAATGAGCAAGAAATAATACATCACACAGACTTCAGGCTGGATTCCCGATCCCATCTGGTCTTTTGTGGCTTAGGCTAAATCCCAGTGACTCCCACAATCACTCCACCACTGACTGAGTTCTGGGACTTTTTCCACAGAACCTGAGCACCAGCCCCTGCCTCACTCCACTACCTGGCTTCTCACAGATCTTGAAGGCCCTGAGGGGCGTGAACAACGGCAGAAATGAACTAGTGCCACCTGTGAAGTCTCCACCAGCCCGGGAGAGAAGAAGCCAGGGGCTGACCCACCCGCCAGCTCTCATTTCTCAGGCCAGATGGATGGAGCGGGCACCGTGTTTTCTGAGCTGCAAATGCACGCCTCATTTTTCACAGCAATTGTTATGGAGTGGTGTGCTCACTGGGGAGCCCAGCTTGTCTGAACCAATCAGGGAGCATTTAACCTCCAACCCATTCAAGTCCTCTCTTCTGTCTAATGACACTGGCGGCAGCCACCTGAAAGCTGTTTCCAGAAACCAAAATCCTGCCCTTCTAAAGCTGGGACCCTTTCTGGGAGAGCGAATGGTTTTCTAAGCCCCCAAAGGCAGAGAAAATCCAAGAGGGAGGCAACATGATGTATTACTCAAAATCAGCGCCCGCGGAGTTGCCTCTAGTTTAACTAAAAACTAAATGTCATCCATTTCACTCCTTGTTTCGGTTTCTGAGGGAAACAAAAGAGGCCAAGGAAGAAAAAAGTATTTTAAAACGAAAAAGAGAGAGCTTTCTTTCCATTCCTATCTCCTTTCGGATTGGAAGTCAGATTCGAGAGGAAGGAATCTACCTGCTAATTCCTCGAAGCTTTCGCCACTACCAGGGTGGACGAAGGTCTAAGAGCCGTGCTGGATGGGAGGGGTTGGCTCAGAAACACAGCCCCTTCGCGGGGAACCCACAACCCTGTGAGTGCCGACTGAGGGGTTCATCTCCTGGAACATTAAGAGTGGTTGTCTAGAAAGGTGTGCTGGGAAGGGTTCTGAGGCTCGATAGGAAAGAGCACAGAGATTGATTAGCAATGTCTGCCAGGGTGAGGAATTAGGTAGTACATACAGGTCCGCACATATTTGCCTCTCCTGTGCCAGCAGAGACTCGTCTCTGCCTCATAGCTGCAGGGCATAGTGCTGGAGGTAAAGTAAGTACTGAGTACATGTTTGCTGAACCCGAGAGGATGATAATAAAAACACGGAGTTCCATGATCACTCAGTGTGTTAGGCATCATACTGTGATGTTCGCACCTGGAAGCTGTGCCTCCGAGCGCTCAGCGTTCTCAGTATTCCCACTGTACCAAGGGAGGAGACACAGAAGCTCAGAGAGGCGCGGTGGCTTGCTGAAGGTCACACAGCCAGGCCCTAGCAGAGCCTCAGGCTGCAACTCTGCAACCGTTCACAAGTCCTCCAAAAGCCCCTACCCCAGTGATCTCAGCCAGGGGCACTTTGGGCCCCCAGGGGGCATCTGGCAATGAAGGGAGATATATTTGGTTGTCCTGCTAGGGCGGAGGGTACGACTGGTGTCTAACTGTTAGAGGCCAGGGATGCCGCCCAACATCCTGCACTACACAGGACAGCCCCGCAGCGAAGGATGAACCAAGGACAAGAATCCCAGGTCCAAGTGGCTCTTTCTTCCCCAGGCACCTCTCCACCCCCCTCACACCCAGAACGACCGAGATGCACTCCTGAAGCTCCGTTCCGTAGGGGGCAAATCCTCTCGTACGTAAGCACATCTCAGTGTTCGATCCATATCCTAATTATGCGGTTATTCTCAATGACAGCACCGTCTCAGAAAAGTAGAAGTAATTAAGCTCAGCCGTTCAGTGTCATTTCCCCAACATCTAGTCGCAGGGGTGAATTCTGTCAATCACATTCGGCGGCTGCGGCATCCCTAGTCTCGCACTGTAATAACCTCCACACGGCTTCCTACCTGGGTATGAGTTGAACTCCGAGGTCCTCGCTTTACTTTCTTTGCTTGGATTTCATTAAACTTGCCATTGCAAGCCTTACAGCAAAGGGAAACTGTTTAAAGGGAAGGGAGGGGACATCTAGGAAAACCGAGGCCTTATCATAACAGAGAAGGCAAACAGCATTTATAGCAATTAAACTGATACAGAAACTTCTGCTTAGCAATCAAAGTGCCTATTAAGATGTCTCCATAGCTGAACAAAAGATTCTTTTCTGCTCTAATTTTCTGATAACAAGTCAAGCAGACACAGGCCGAACTGGTGCCTTCTGTCCCAGGGGAAGAATAACAGACGTTTCTTCTTCGATATTTTCATTTCCAGGGCTGGAGGGAAAGAGGGGTCTTCTCTCCTCTCTCCGTCCCTCTCAAAAGTGCCTCTACACAGAAGGCGATAAACCAGGAGCCCTCATCTTTGAAACCGCTTCGGCAGCCAGAGAGACAAACAAAAGCCTTGACAGGAGAGACGGACATTAATAAGGTGCCTGCAATAGGCAGAGCTTTATAGGAAAACCTCGGGCTCCGACCCGGCGAGATGAAACTCAGGCTGTCGGGAGTCAGGCGCGGGGAAAACATTTAACACAGAGACACCAGGTGAAAAATGGGTGATGATGCAGAGAAGGAAGAGGAGGACAAAGAGTAGGAGGAAAAGAAATAAGAATCGGAAGAAAATAAGAAAGATAAAAGAACAGATATGCTTTTTTTGTGGAGAGCTATCATGTACCGGGCACTATTATCTCATTTAATCCATATATAATCTCATTTAATGAGGTAATTATCTCATTATCTCATGCTGATAGCTCATGTATCAGCTGTTATTATCAGCCCCATTTCACCACCAAGGGTATCAAGAAGTTATGCAATTTGCCCAAGATCACGCAGCAAGTACAGGCCAAGCCTGGAGTTTTTAATTCAGATCACACAGCTGGGACTCAGTAAACAACAGCCAATTTCATCCCCATTCACAGACGGAAACACTGAAGCTTAGAAGCAGTAAGCAACTGTCTATAGCTCATAAGTGACTGAGTGGGGATTTGAACCACAGACGGGGACTGCACGCTTCCAGTTCAGACCGCCTCCAGTTCCGCAGCTCCCACCTGTGTCTCTGGGAAAGCAGGGATGGTGAGCACGCCCCTTTTTAGCTCAGGGAAGGGCCACAGAGGCCTGGAAGGTGATGTAGCAGTAGAGTGCTCATTCCTTCTGTTACTCAAACAGTAACTAAATACATGCTTTGTTGAGCAGAATAATGCCTGCTGCCCCAAAATGTCCACATTCTAACCCCTGGAACCGGTAAGTATGTTACCTAACAGGCAAAGAGAGATCTTGCAGATGTGATTAAGGATCTTGAGATGGGGCGATTACCCTGGATTGTGCGGGTAGGCCCAGTGCAATAATAAGTGAAACAGAGAGGTAGGAGGAAGGAGGTGGGGAGGCTGCTGGCTTTGAGGGGGGAAGGGGGCCAAGAGCAGAGAAATGCGCTGCCCTCCGAACCTAGCAAAGGCGAGGAGACAGGCTCTTCCCCTAGAGCCTCCAGAAGGCGCCAGCTCTACTGAGACCTTGATGTTGGACTTCTGGCCTCCAGAACTGTACGAATAAATTTGTGTTTTCAGCCACTGAGTTTTGATTTATTTATTTATTTATTTATTTTTAATTTATTTACAGCAGCCCTATAAAACAGGTAAGTGCCTATTTTGTGCCAGGTAGGGTTTTGGAACTGGGGGTATGGCAACAGGATAATCACGTTTTCTGAGCTTCCAGTCTGCGGGAGGAGTAAGAAAGTGACATATTCCATGAAGGAAATAAAACAGTAGAAACTTTGAGGTTTCAGTCAACGGGAACCTTAAAGTGCATTAGAACAGAGGCAGGGGGCAAAGATGCTATGTGGTGGAGGGCGGGGCTGGGGCGGGGTCGGGGGGGTGGTGCCAGGAGGTGGGGGCGGGGGTGGTGTTGGTCTTTCAATTTTAAGAGCTCCCTCTGGCGGCCTAGGGAAGAATCGCCTGCTAGGCTGTGACAAAAACAGAAGTGCTCCCTACCCCCACCCTCCGACTCCCCACCCCGACTGGGATCTAAAGCATCAGCCCAGACCCTTACCAGGCCACTGTCGCCCAGCCCATCGCTTTCCCACCTGAGCTGTCAAGATGCCACCTGCTGCCCCCAGTACAACAAATCCACATCCTAGAGCCATCGGTCCACTGCCTCGCACAGGAGCAATTATCAGTCTTACTGTCTATATCCCGAGTGGGAATGTACCTCTCAGAGCCATTTCTTCACGTAGTTTAACGAGCCTACGAGACTGTATTCCCAGTTTCCTGGAAAGGAAACTGAGGGTGACTTAAAAGCCCACAGCTAGTGTTTGGCGGACTTCAGAGTTGAAGCCAGTATCCTGTAAATCTAATGCCCTGCTACCTACCATCCCCCCAACACACACACACATTACCTTCCTAAACTAAATCTCCTACTGAGACAAGTGTAAAATTTATTGTTTAAAACATGCAGTCCTAGAGTTAGAAAGGACCACAAGAAACCGTCGACTGAAGTGTCTGAGTCTCTAAGCCCATCTGGATAGAAGAGCTACCCTAATGGTACCTGTCCCCCGCCGAGATAAAGGCCTCTCATCTTATTAATAATAGCAGCTAACATTTAGTGAGCACCTACTGAATGGCAGGACTCAGGTTAAGGGCTTTAGATGTGTTAGTTAAATTAATCTCTGTAACTTCATTTTAGGCCGTAGAGCTGGGGTCGGAGCTAGGACAGTCAAACCCCAGAGCTCAGCCTCAGAACTACCACCAGTGAAATGGAAGTTCCCAGCTGCCCATAAGCTTCCGGCTCAGACGGAGTGAGGTCTTAACAATGTCGCTGCATTCAAATCGATGAGCAAATTCTTTTGGGCCCAAAGATACCTGAAATGAATAAAAACTTAAACCATTCAATGTTTCTTTTGGGGCCACAGGCCAGTCTCCAGCTAAAATCCCTCCGATTTATCCAAGGTGCCAGCCAACCCTTGACAAAAGCTGTTCATGATATTATCACATAACGGGGAATTACTCTATTTGCTTTAATATCCAATTCAAACGGATCAGATCTAAATGTACTTTAGTTATGTGTCGCCTCTAAAGGTTATATTAGCTCCATGATTCTGCAAGGCCAAACTGAGTTTCCTTGTGAATACGGTCATAATTTTCACCCTGAGACAATGACGACCCACTTCCCAAGATCCCACGGAAGCGCCTGGGAAACCACGAGCACTGCCGAGTGCGTAGCGGAGGAGGGGCCCAGATGCCACAACAGGAGTGAGACATGCTAAGGGGGCTGCTCACTCTTGACGGAAGACACTAGTCATGAGAGAGTCCTAGGGACGCCCTGATATGGAGGCGGGACCGAGGGCAGTGGTGACGCGACCTGCCTACACACGGGAACACTGCAGGGTAGAGGCGTTGTGGTCAAACCCATCTGCACGGATGTGGGGTTTAACCTGGAGACAAGACCTTGAGTGCGGACCTCCTTTGGAGTCAGACTTCTTTCTGAACAGGGAGGGCCCCCAGGCCATCAAGCTGCCCAGTGGAGTGTGGGAGACACGGCGTGGGACTTTGAAGCGAGCGGACCTGTGTTCGTGCATCAGCTCTGCCACTTACTAACTATGACACCTTGGGCACTTTCACCTTTCTGACTCTCAGCAGTGTCTCCTATAAAAAGGGGGTCGGCCTATCTCCCTCATAAAACAGGAGGATCAAATGGGGTAACAGAATTGGAACAGGGCCCAGCTGAGTGCCTCACATATTATTTTTATTATTGGTTTTGTCATTGTCATCATCACTGCCTCCAGCATTAACACACAGTAAGAACATGACAAAGCTCTCCGTGGACTATGATTTCGAGCCAGGGTTGGCACACTGTGACCCGCAGGCCAATCCAGCCCGTCACCTGCTTTTGTAAATAAAGTTTGACTGGCACACAGCCACGCCCACTCGGTTACATACTGTCTGTGACTGCTGCCGTACCAGGGCAGCGGAGCTGAGTGATCATGACAGAGAGAATAAGGCCCGCGACACCAAAATTAATTAGTACCTGGTCCTTTAGGGAGAAAGTGTGTCAATCCCTGATTTAGAGCTATGTAACTCATTTTCTGGGATGATTAGCAGAGATTTTTTTTTTTCTTTTTCTTTTTTCCCCCCAGCTTTACTGAGGTATACTTGGCAAACAAAATTGTAAGATATTTAAAGTATACAATGTGATGATTTGATATGCATACACATTATGAAAGTTTTTTTTTTTTCTTTGAAGCCAGAAGACCTGGGTTGAAGACCCATTTCCACCACTTCCATAGTGGGACTCTTTGGACAAATGGCTTGTGTTCTCCAAGCCAAAACGGGCGGGACCACTTGGGGTCACGCCTCTGCTGACCGAATCCCAGTGCCCTGCGGGGCGCATGGCTTTGATCTCCACTTTGCAGGAGAGAGGAGCTGGGCACAGGAGGACCGGCCAGTGGTCCAGGCAGGAGTCTAACCCACGCGGGCTTCGCCTCCACCCGGGGCTCTTTCCAGCCCTCGCCGTCTCCCGCAGTGTCTCTGTACACTCCACTGCTGAAATCCAAGTCAGCTCGCAAGGACAGAGGGAAAGGAAAATTAACTCTCTCCTCTCCCTGCTTCTGCCGGGGCTAATTAACACAATTATCCACTTGTCACTTTACCAAAGCAGAGAGAAGATCCCGAGGACGAGGACGTGTACGTTACAGCTGGAGGGGGGTGGTTCTGGTCATGGCCAGGGCAGCGGGGGACAGAGAGAGGTGCCCTCCTGGGGGTGTCTCCAGGTGGAAGCCTACTGGGCAAGAGAGTGAGCAGTGAGGGCACTGGGCAAACGGTCGCACAGCAGAGAGGCGGCTGACGTTGGGGCAAGGGGCAGGAAAGTGCAGCACGGACCAGGAGGGAAGATGCCACAGAGCCGCCATCAAAGTTCCCCTCAGTCACCCACTGCCCCTGGCCCCAGGCGTGGCTAACCATTTTTTCAAATGGAGAAACCACACTGGAAGCACCTTTAAGATCTAGTAGGGGAACTGGAATATATTAATTTTAATACTCCCCTTCCCATATCCTCCTCCCCGCTTTTAACAGACCATCACCCCCTCGCATCTGCATCCCAGCAGGTGACTGCTGAGGTGGGGTCCCCCGATTCCCCATAAGTCAAAAACGGGGACAGTGGTAACATCGCACCCCATAGTCATCACCTGTGAGCCCCCTCAGATGGCCTCAATTAAATTCCACTGCTGGCAAAGAAAGAGAAGATAACCGAAGCATTTAATTACATTTTATAATGTGCCCACTGCTGTATTTAGTGAAGGGTATCAGGGATTTTTAACCTCGTAACCAAACAATGGGAGACCCGCATGCCACATGAGTAATTATCTTCCATGGGGGGATGACAGGAGGAGAATCCAATATGTTAGCAGTAGGTTGGGAGTGCGTGCCCGAGGGGACGGGGGCATGATGAGAATGGTAAGACAATGGGCCTCTAATTCCGTCAGACGCACCCCATAGATTGGAGGGAGGTGGCATTATCTATCACCCTTGATTCCTAAAAATAAGACAGACCAGAAAATCTATCTTCCTCCCCTCTCCCTGCATCCTCATCCCTGCTCCAACCCTAACCCTACCCCAAACCTACACCTCGAATTTCCCCTTGATATAATTTTACTGCAAAGATTGGGGCGGGGGGTGGGGATCACCTTGGAATGTCAAAATCAGTTTATATAATAAGATAATAAAATTAAAATGCAAGAAAGGAAATAAAATCTTAACATCTAGAAAATCCAGAAGCAGCTCATCAGGGTAATGGGTCCACCTCAGTTTGGGTGGGATGGACTCGGGAAATACATTATATGCATGTGGTGCTTCCGGAGCGAGGGGTGGGGGTGGTAGATCACTCAAATAGGGTCTTGAGGGCGGGCTTGGTGTGTCCAAAATCACTGTCTCAAGGACGCCGTTGTAGCACCCTATCTACTCAAGGGACCAAGGGAGGTCCGACGGGGAGGAAGAACATGCTGATCCCAGGCCAAAGAGGAAGAAAGGCCCCTGGGCCCAAGGAAGCAGCAGGACAGCACTAAGGCTTAAAATCGCCAATGGTCCCCCATTGCTGTGCCCGGCCCCGGCCCCGGCCCAGCCATCCAGGAGTCAAATTCATGCCAGGGATCTACTGTTTTGCACCTCCCTCTTTCAGTGAAGCTGTTCTGTCTGTCTAGAACATTCTCCTGCACCCCTCTCCTTACTTCTCTAAGCCTGACTCATGCCAACTCTTCTTGCAAGACCCAGCTCAGGCATGGCTCCTCCAGGAAGCCCTCCCTGAATGCACAGCTCCCGTAGCATCCTGTGCTTACCTCCCCAGCCATGTGCCTCCTCATACAGAGGGTCTCTGCTTTCACATCTGTTCTTCCCGCCACCCTTGCCTGTGAGCTCCCGGGGAACAGGTGCTGCCCATTATTCGTCTTTACGCGTTCAGTGTCTCAAGTAGAGTTGGACTTAGAGCTGAGAGGGGAAGGGTTTTCCCACAAAAATAAGCCAGCAGCCCAGTGCTCTGAACGGAGGCTTCACCTCACCACGCCCTCTGGGGCCTGGGGTGGTCAGGGGTCGCAGGAAGCCAGGAGCCCCACCCTGCCCCGGCTCGCACCTCCAGCCCCGGTGCCCAGGGTGGACCTCAGCCAGGGTAGCTGACACTATGTGAAGCCCTTCTGTTCAAAGATGAGCCCACCATTTCCTGTCCCACAGTTACCCCCGCCACCCGGAACGTCTTCAGCTCCTCCTGGCTCTCGTCTGTAATGGGCCTCTCCTGAGGGCAAACTTGCAATTTATGTCAAATCTTCACATTCAGTCCTCTCAGCCACTCTATCGGGGTGGGGGCCTGATACCGATCCCATTTTACAGATAGAGAAACTGAGGCTCTAAGAGCTTAATTCTGCTTCAAGGGAAGCAGAGTGGGGTTTAGAGGCGGAAAGACCAAGGTTTTTGCCCCGATTTTGCCCCTAACTGGACAAGCTATTTGACTTCCCTGAGCTGTTGCAGGGTAACAGTGGTCACAGCTAACATGGGCGCCGCCCCGGCCAGGGGTCCCCAGGCTGGTCAGCACACAGGAATCATCCAATGCCTGTGCCCCTCTCGCGCGTCGAGATTTAATCCAGGGGTCAGCAAACTGTAGCCCACCGACCCAATCTGGACCACAGCCTGTTTCTGTAAATAAAATTTTACTGTCACACAGCCGTGACCGTTGTCTCTGCTGCTTTCGCACTGCAGGGGCAGAGCTGAGTAGCCACGAGAGAGACCACACGGCCGGCAAAGGCCAAAATAGTTACTCTCTGGGCCTTTAATAAAAAGTGTGTGGCCCTTGATTAAACTGTGTTGCCGTGTGGCCTGGCTTTGAAAATTTTAAAAGGTTTCCAGGTAACACTATCGTGCAGACAGGTTCAGGGTCTGCTCTCGTTGAGTGTTTTACCTGCGTCAGCTCATTCACGGACGCTTTGTTAAAGCCCTGACTGTGGGTTGTTCACGTTTCACTTTATTCCCTCCCGCGTCCTCAGCAGCTAGCACAGTGAGGGGTGCCCGTCGCCATCTCCACAAATGTTGAATGAATGAATGCATGCGTGAAAGAATGAGTGAATGAGTGAAGATCCACTCTGGGGGGGTAGGTACTAATGACACCATTTTGCAAATGGGAAAACTGAGACTCAGAGATCAGCTAAGGAAAACATCCTTCTGGAATTTGAACCTAGATCTCCCTGATGGGGCAGCCCCACTTGTGAGGAGGGGGGCGTCTCTGTTCTGACATTCAAGAAGGAGGAGAGACCACCCACTGAGTTGGCGACGGGGTCTCCCTATATTGCCTCTGTGGGAGAGGAGCCCCGAGCACAAGGAGGGCTGCCCGGCGACCAGCCACGCAGAGCCGTCTCCGACCACAGCGATACAGGACCAAGGTTGGTCTCTTGACCAGAGGAAAATGCTAATTGGGAGAGGCTGGCTTACTGCACCCTGGCTCAGGCTTAAGCAAGGACAAAACAAGAGCTGACAGACAGAAGCCCCACGCCGCCATCACCACAAATGTCCCTGCGAAGGGAGAAAAACAGCCAGCCCCGCGCGCCATCGATTTCCATTGTAAATGGCCTCACGCTGAAATAGACTAGCAGAGACAGCAGTAATCAGTGACAGGCATTTGGCGAGGGACATGCAGACCACAGGCTGAGATCTGCAGGTTGGGTTTGACCTCTGGGCCCAGAAACGGGCAACAGGAGGCGTTCGTGGGCTGTGTGGTCCGCAATCCAGGCAACCCTGGGGCCCCAACCCCCGCCTGAGAAGCAGGAATTGACGTACGGAGCAAGAGGCTCGCGCATGGTAGGTACGCACTAAAAGACAGCTTTTGCCTTGAGCAATCCAGGCACTTACTCGTAGCTCTCCCCAGTGCCTCTCCTCCCTGGCCTGAGAAGACAAACCCTCGGGAAAAGGCTCTTGGGGAAACGAGGCCACGGGTCTATAGAGAAGCAGCAGTGAGTTATGGGGAGGAGAGGGCTGTCTAGGTCCCTCTGGCCATTTATCCCCCCAGTCGTCGTCGTGTTCTCGGAGCGCATCCATAGCCCTTGCTTGCCCCGATGTGATGGATGGGTCCTAAGTTCCTCTCACACTACATCATCAATTACTTCCATATTTCTTGCCTTGAACTGAGTTTATGGATCTTAAATCAAAGCTGTTCGGAGTTAGTTGCCTGAGCTGAAATTCTCCCCCCAATGGAAACGTGGTGTTTTTTAATTACGCAGTCGCCCTGCAGTTAATGTTCGGTGGAAGCCAATTGTCCACAGAACAAAGGGCTCCTGAGAAGCCCCCCACACAGAATCAGTCCATGGAACTCACTGCCTGAGTGGGCTCAGTGGGGACAGGCCGAGCAAGCTTGCGACGAGGGACGCCGGCCCGTACCACTTTAACAAACCCGAGACGCCAGGCATCCTGGAGTCTGAACTTCAGGAGGTAGGTTTCCTCCCTTGCTCAGTTTCCTAAGGCTCCGAGCGCCACCCAGAGAGGCATCACACTGCCTCCCATTTGCCGCCATGGTAGAGACAACCCTGTGATGGACTAAGTGCCAAGGTCAACATAGGGGTGTCTCTATTCCAAAGCATCCCCCAGTGGGGCTGAGGTGATGGAAATGTGACAGGTCCTGGTCCTGGTGGGGCAGCATCCCTGTTTTCTGCCCATTGGATGCCAGCAGGACCCTGGTCCTCAAGCTATGACAAACGATAATTGCCAAGTGTTCCCCAGGGAGAGGGACAACACTGTCCCTGGTTGAGTATCGGTGCCCTAAATCAGAGATACCCAAAGTGCACATAAAGAAGAGAGTCACCAAATGCCACCCCCTGGGGCTCATGACCATCCACGGTCCCAACCATCAAGCGCTGAGTGGTGAGTGTGGGGGTTGGGACAGGCTGCTCAACCTGTCTCTCCTGCAGACGTGGTGCGGTCAAACGGCCTCGGGTTCTACAGCCAAATGGCCGCACTGTCTTCTCAAAGTTTCCCCAAGTTCTCAGAGAAGCCACCAACCCCCAGGTGCAGTGACTCAGCCCTGTCACCAAGGACGGAATGGCCGACCCTGGCTAATCACTGACGAATGAGTCTGAGACAGCATCCGCCAGTGTTCAAAGGCGGCCTGATTGCCACTATCAACGAGGAAACATAAATTTGCGAGGCGGCCCCAGTCCCCAACTCTCAAGCTCAGCAAACCAAATCCAAAGGTGTAATCTTCTGAGGGTTTTCAAAAAGCCAGGTGATTGATAGCCGGTGGGGAAAGGAAGAGGTGTCGCATGGGGCCTGATGGATGGGGGTGGGCGCAATCAGACGCGTTTTCAGAGCCTCTTCGCTCTGCCACCTGCCCCCTTTGTCTACAGAGCTTGGCTCTGAATGCACCCCTGGACCACACCCTCTGTCTCCCCTACCTGGTGCTCCCATTCTTGTAGAAAGGAACACAACCTAATGACGGATTTGCTCAACGCGATCATTCTCGCTTATGCACAAAACAAAGGCAGGATGGATGAACCGCCGGGAGGCACATTCACCAGCCTGATCCACGCCTTTTACCTTGGAGCAGGCAGCAAGGCCTCCTGGCTCCTGTCAACATCTTTGCGTTTGTCAATAGGACCTTGATTCTCTAAAGACTGAAAGGGGTTTTCACGGGTGAATGCATAGAGCCAGCTCAGGGTTTTCGGAGCTCCAGTCAAAGCCTCCAGGTGACTCTCTTTGCCCGCGCCGGCTTCTTTCATCCTGAAATGCTACCCTCGGGTGACGGCAGGCTACAGGAAGGTCTGCGGCTGGGAAGGACTAAATGGAGGTGCTAAAGACACGGGGGTTGTTCCTGTGGGCTGGGCTCAGTGAGGCCCTGCTTCCCGAGTTCACAACCGTGGCTTTGCCTCCGGCGGAGTCTTTTGCCGTCTCTGAGACCGGTGATTTCCTTACCTGCAATGTGAGAAGTTAAACAGCAACCCTGCAAGGGGGCCATCAGATTCACTAAGGCTCTCAGGTCTCGCTGTCGGGGTTGGCTGGCGCCCTGGCTTGGCCACTTGTCAGCTGTAAAATGCCGGGCTAGCTCTTGCTTGATCTCTCTGCGCCTCACTGGTTCCTCAGGAGACTAACCAAGCACTTAGAACGGTGCCTAACGCTTAGAAGGTGCTTTATTAATATTTGATTTAATATTTAACTGATGTCCCTCTCTGCTTACTTCCTTCCACTCGGCCTCAGAGGGCTCCCAATCAGGCACAAATGGCGTGTGCTCCTTCGTTCCACCTTTTGACAACTGCAGACGGTGCTCCTGCAGACACCGTGCACAAGCGTTGGAATCCTAGGAGTGAAGCCACTGCAGTTGCGCGGCCAGCAGCGGAGCCGGCACTGAGCTCGGGGTGGGCCGCCTCAGCACACCTCAAGTGACTGGGTCTGCACCATCCTCAAGGGGCTTGCGCCCCCTCCTGGCTGGGCACGCTGGTCTCAGCTTGCCTCTGCAAGCCCCCATTCTCTCCCTCAATGGAGGGATCTCCCACGGGGAGCTGGGCAAAGCTCAGAGCTGCCTGGGTTCACACATCTGTAGACCTCCCGGGAGAGGAACAAGAAGCAGGCTTGATGGGCAGGGCGTGACGGTGTCAGGCGTTTGGTTGACAGGAGATTAACCTGGAGGTTCTGCAGACGGACGGGTGTGACAGGAGGGCTCAGGGTTTCTAACAACACTGGTGCCCTTCTGGAGAGAGCCGGGCAGAGTCTGGGCACAGCGACCCCCACATATGAAAGCGTGCTGTCCCCAAGGCCACAGAGTGTGAGTGAAGGCTCCTCAGCACAGACGCCTGGCCCACGGGAGCCAATGACACTCAGGCCCACTCGACTCGGCAAGTGGGGCACCTGCTGGATTTTCCTAAATTTTGGCGGGGGGGGTGCATTAGAGTGACAAAACCAGGGTTTGAATCCCTGGTCCACTGCTTACAAACAGGAAACATTATTTAACCTCTCCGAGCCTCAGTTTCTTCATCTGCTGAACATAGAAGCTGAAAATAGTGCCTACTTCCTGGGCATGTGAAATGACAAATTGCCTACCAAGTGCCTAACGATGTCTAACACTTGCCAGCGTTTTATTAAAAGCGTGCCCCAGCCACGTGTTCCTCGGAGACATGGCTGTGTCTTCCATGGTACCTAGAGCACCACTGGGTTTCCAGTAGCTGCTCAACAAGGAAGAAAAGAGCTGCCAAATGAAGGAATGAGCAAATAAATGAACAAATCCTCAGAGCATTCGATCATCGCCTTCTGATTCAGGTTTATAAGATGCTACTATTACTTTTGAAATGAGAGGCTTTCAGCTCAGAGAGTGAAGAAACTCGCTGGCGATCGCTGAGCCCTGCGGCTATGACGTGATCCCAGCACCGCAGGGAGACCGCGACGGAGCGGTTGGTCTGCTGGGCCCAGGAAGGTCGGACCGGGGGCCCAGGGTTCTTATGGGGGCCCGAGAACATGCTTTCACTTTCGTTTCTTTTTAAACTGGAAGAAAAAAATGAATGCATGAATAATGAATGGACAGTAATGAATCCAGCATGGACTACAGTTGTCTTGATGACAACAGAGTCATGAAATATAATTTTTCATTTTTTATATATATACATTTTTAATCCTCACTTGAGGATATGTTTATTGATTTGAGAGAGAGAGGAAGGGAGGGAGAAACATCAATGTGAGAGAGAAACACAGATCGGTTGTTTCCCATACACGCCCTGACCGAGGACTGAACCCACAACCTAGGTATGTGTCCTGACTGGGAACCAAACTCACAACATTTTGGTGTATGGGACAACGCTCCAACCAGCTGAGCCACGCAGCCAGGACAAGTTTTTTGTATTTTTTCACGGAGGAAGGGGCTCGTGAAGGCAGAGGTATGGACCCCCATAGAGATACACCCATGGGAGGCAGCGGGAAGGTACGAGCTGAGACTAATTGACGGAGCTAAGCACTGAGGCCAGGGATGAACACGGTTGGGGAGCAACAGCTCAAACTGGGGATGAACAGGGAAGCGTACGAGGCCACCCGCAGCCAGGGAGCCTCCTCCCTACCTCCTTTCAACAGGAAGCCATGCTGCCTCCCGACTTTCTTCCACACGCTGCATTTCCCTATCACTCCCTACGCCCCATCTCTTTATCTCCACTTGGCACCTCGGTCCCAGTCGCAGACAGACACATCCAGGCTTGAGGAAAAAGCATGTAACCTTGGAGCCAGGCGGTCTGCTGATTTCATGCAGTAGCTCCAGAAGGGGCCACACCTGGATTCAAACCCTGGGCTCTGCCGCTTTGTAACTGAGAGACCTTGGACAAATGACTTCATCGCTCTTGGCTTTCAGCCACTCATCTTTAAAATGGGGACAAGAACCTTCCGAAGGGTTGACGTCAGAGTAAACAAAATGACAATCCACATACAATAACTGGTATACAATAAATGCTCACTAAGAAATATCTGTTGCCTCCATCCAAAGAATCTCTGAACAGTAGAGTTCAACTACCCCAAAGGTCAGCAAAGTGGCTTAAAGGCCAAGTTCAGCTCACCATCTGTTTCTGTGTGGATTCAATCTAAGAATGGTCTTTACATATTTTTTAAAGATTAAAAATTTTTTAAATTTAATTTTTAAAAAACCTTTAATGAAAAAAAATTTTACAGAATATTTTATGACATGTAAAAGCCATATGAAATTCAAATTTCAGTGTCTGTAAATACAGTTTCATTGGAACACAATCACCCAACTCGCTTCTGTACTGTCTGTGGCAGCTTTTGTGCTGTAGTGACAGAGCCAAGTCGTTGTGACGGAGGCCATATGGCAGTGTTTCTGACATTCGGGGCTGGATAAATCTTTGTCCTGAGGGCTGTCCTGTGCGTTGTAGGATGTCACGCTGCCCCTCTGGTGTCTACCCACTAGATGGGTGCCCCCTGGCACCCCCTCCTCGGCTGTGACAACTAAGACTCCTGCAGACATTGGGAGTGGAAATTGCCCCCAGTGAAAACAACTGTCATATAGCCAGTAAGACCTAAAATATTTACTGTCTGGCCTTCTATGGAAAGTTTGCCAATTCCCGAGCTAACCCAGCATCCTCGCTGCACAAATGAAGGTCCCGTCACAGGGGCCAGGGAGGAGGAGGGTCCGCTATGCCCAGATACACTCAGCTGGACAGCGGCAGGGCAGGGGCTGCCTGAATGATTTTCTCATTTTTACCTTTTTTTTTTTTTTAGTGTTGTTTCTACTCTATTACCCAGCCTCCGGGGTAGGAAGATTTTTAGCTTTTAGGGAATATAAGTCAATACAATTTTATAAGGTAATCTGGCAACATAATTCAATAGCTTTATAAATATGCACACTCTGTGACACGGAAATTATTCTTCTAAAATTGCCACCTAAGGAAATAATCATGAATGCACACAAGCTCTGTGGTTATGTAAATTGTTTTGCAATTGTAGCAGAGTGTTCAGCATGCCCCCAGATTAGAAAACAACCTCAAATAAAACACGGGGCATAGGATGAGAAGATACTAGGCAGCCATTAAAATGGGTCCCAATTTGAAAAAATACACATCTTCCACGCTTTATAGATAGGGATATAAATAGAGAGAGGTACTTACCATTTCAAAATATGAATAAGAACTCGAAGTAGTGAGATTACTTCTGCAATAGACCATTCTTTGTATTGCGTAAAAAAAAAATGTTACTGTTAATTTGATTTTTTTTAAGAACCTAAAAATCGCCTCTGTTCCCTTTCCTTCGCCTACCCTCAGCACCAGGTGCAGCCTTGCAGCTCTGAAATGAAGGAGACCCGGGGGACGCATGAATCTTCGGGGTGGAGGGCAGTGGTCTCGAAAGAAGCTTGTGCGCCTCTGGCATGGCTTTGACTTGCAAGAAAGCTTAGAGAAATCACACAGGGTGTGGCAAGGTCGGGGTTCGCTTATGGCTTCTCTTAAGGTTTCCACACTGATCAAGTCAAGGTGTGCACCTGAGCTTGACTGAAGTCTGTGAGAACTTGGAAAGGTGCATGCATATGCCCACACATGTACACACAAACATGCGTGTATTCACTGCAAACTATCTGCCATCAGTAGGCAGGGTGATGGACAAGTGGGCAGGTCATGGCATAGGTAGGCACCTATAAACCATGGGGAAGGGGACACGGAGAGTGAGTGGGTACTTGGGGACCTGGGAGCCCTGATTTGCGATTTGGCCGAGAACGGGTCCTGAGTGGAAATAACAGCTCAACCCAGTCAAACAGCAGCCCGGGGCCTCTTCTAATAATCACTCCCAAACCCCACAGTCTAACGGAGAACCGCAGGGGCACTGACGCCGTTTGATAAAACATGGGAGCGAGTACATTAGGAGGCACCTGAAGTATGAAATACTATGTTCTTAATGCCATACATGTATATGTACTGATCTGAAAAGCTGTCCTTAATATATTAAGTGAAAACATGCAAGGTATAGGAAAAGACATATTTCATTAAATTTGGAAGCAGAACTGCACTAGATGGATAGAAAAACGTTCCAGAAGGATACACTCAGACTGGATGAAGTGGACATATTTCAGTGGAGGGATCTGCCCTTTTTACTGGGGATACTATTCTGCTTAAATTTATTGCAATAGGTATACATTGCTTTCTGATTGAAAAAATGTTGTAAAAATTCTAGAGAACAAAATTTCTAAGGATAAGACACACAGAATAAAGCACACAAATGGATCATTGAGAATTGACTGGGCTTGTTCAGGCTAGGTTAAGAAAATAATGCTCTGAAACTCTGAAACACATCTCTCTGGGTGGGCTGCTCAGCACTGTAGCTCGTTTTATGATAACATGTGAATTTATTATCACTATTAGGAGTAAGTGATTGATTCCGTTGAAAAGGAAACCTAACAGAAGACGAAAGGAAAGGCTACTGGCATCTTCACGTAGAGAATGGTCTCTTAGTATCTCCCTGCCGTACTTCATGGCAACTTGGGGAGAAGAAAATGAATCAACATTACAGGGCTGACTTTTAATTTACACCCGTGAAATAATTTTGACGGTTGTTCGTAAGTGTTTAACCAATGTTTATTCTGGAAATGTCAGCACTGCCTCTGAAATTTACTTTGATATTCACTCAGTGTTATCTCTCTATTTAATATGAGAGTGTGACTCTCTGTCTCCTCTCCTGACATCTTTTGATGGGCTCAGACTTGACCTGAATTTTACACTAGCGGTTGCAGTTAAGACAAATTTATCTTAAAAGAAAATCTATTTTATTCTCTTCTCCTCCCGCCCCAACATACACACTGAGATACCGATGGTACCCTTAGCCTGTGGAGTGCTCCCTACTCCGGTCTACCTGCTATGGGAGGAAGAATCTTCGGGTAACAACACCAGGGCCAACCCCCCTCTCCTCCTGGGGAGACACACCCTGGGTGCTGAAAAAGCATGCTCTCTTCTGGCCAGTTACTCGCACCTACATGGGGATCATGTTTGATTTTTCATCTAGAGCAATTCGCTATCTTTTAAAGACATTGGAGTAGCTCTGGCTTAGGGGGTAAATCCCTCGGGATGACCCGAGCCTCGAGGAAGGGTGATATCCGCTAACCAGTGTTAAACGCCATGCCATTCTTTGCTACTCCCCTGGATTTCCCATTATCTGCCCGTCCCCAAGTCTTCAGTCTTCAGCAAAACATCATGACCATGACTCCGTCCACCTTGGGACAAAGCAGGCCGGACAGACCCATACAGGTGCAGAACATTATGGCGGCAGTCACACAGGTGTGTACGCTTGTCCGAATCCATCCAACAGGAAATTTAAACGGGTGTGGTTTATTATACCTCAACAGAGTTTCGGTTTTTTTAAAAAATCCAAAAACTTAGACCTAGACCAGTTGCAGAGACAGCTCCTAATTCTGGAATATCCCAAAGCCCATGAACTAAGAAACTAAATCAGGATAAAATAAGAGATGAAGTTCACGTTTCATAACTCATATATCTGGATCTCCTCTGGGTCTGTCTTCTTCTTCTGGTTTGGAGTCATGTGCTTTTGCCTCCTAGCATGCCTGGCAATTCTTTGATTGAATTCCCAAAATTGTATATGAAAATAGAGATAATTTGTGTTTCTGGTTGATGTTATCTTTCTCCGGAGAGGATTGAAATTTTGCTTTTGGCAGGCAGTTAAGAGAGGGGCTGATCACATTAAGCCAATCCGGAATTGAGCAGATGTGCAGTTCGGCTTCATTTTTATAAACACTGGTCTGCCTCTAGTTGACCCTTATTCCTAGACTAAAGTCCCTCGGTCGCTACTGGCACCGCTGGTATTCTCTCAGGTCCCCTCCTGGGGGTCCTGGGCTCCAAAGTTGTTCCTCAGCGACGTGAAGCGCGGCAGTTCTCAGCTTCGCAGTCTCCGAGCCGCCGTGCTGGAACTAGCCAAGCAGCCTTGAGCTTGGGGTTCACTTCTCGGTATCACCTTTTTTTCTTGGACCCTCACTCCCTGAGTCGCTTCCTGATGCCTTCAAACAGAGTTTTGAAAGTATGTTGCCCAGCATCTCTAGTTATCCTTGGCAGGAAGGTCGGTCTGCCACCCTGGAAGCAGGAATTTCTGCAGGACCCTGGGCAGGCTCAGAACGACGGTCAGCCCCTACCTTCAAGAAACTTACAACTTTCGATTGTCCTTGAATTGCTACACTGACGCCTGAGGCAAGGCCTGGCAACCTAACTGGTGTAGCTGTTTTCCCCCAGCAACATTTCCCTTGCGGAGCTGGTCTCACAGAACGGTCAACTTCCCATTTCGAGGACTCTCATGACAGTGACCAATGTTCAGCACATCATAATGCCCTAAGTGGGGTCGATTCATCATTTCACTTGAGCCTCACTACTGACTTCTTTAAAAAACAGGGTTATTGAGTTGTAATTTATATATTGTAAAATTTACTTGTTTTGAGCGTACAGTTCTGTGACAGTTAGTAAATTTACGGAGCTGTGATTGCCGTCACAATCCATTTTTAGAACATTTCCATCACCTCAGAAGACATCCTTGCCCATTTGCAGTCACTCCCTGTCCCCACCCACAGCCCCAGACAACCACTAATTTACTCTCTCTACATAGTTACCTTCTCTGGGCATCTCATACAAATGCATTTGTATAGTATATAATCTTTTATATCTGTCTTCTTCCATTTCTCACTTTACAAATGAGAAAATTGAGGATTGGGGAGGCTAAGAGACTTGCCCAAAGTCAGCTGGTTAATGACAAGGGCAGTGGGATCGAAACCCATGTCTGAGAGCTCTTTCCCTCTACAAAACTGCCACCCTCCTAAGCAAGCAGTCTGCAAGCCAGGGCTAGTCCTCCTGGTCCCCGAGATCTTGAGTCAGTGTCTGACTCATCAGGGGTTGCAGCAAGTATTTGTTGAACTGAAGTCAATGTATCCTGTTTACTTCCTGGCCCCGCACTATTCATTATCCCCAGGTACCATTCTGAGTGATCTCACATTGTCTGCCATTAGCTGATTACTTACCTGGGGACCAAAGAAAAGTACAAGAGGGAAAAGTGAAGAAATGAATGAAGTGCACCAGCATAAAGAGCCTGTGGATTAACTACCGCTGATGCTCAGGCACTCCAAGCACATGGGCTCCTGGGGAGCGGGTGTCTGTACCCCAATACAGAGAAGTTAGGTTTGCCCCTGGTTCCAGCACGGGCAGCCAAGGTAGTTCTTATGACCTGGACTTACCAGCCTGTTCTAGGAAAGCAGGGAGAGAAAAAGATCCAGTCTAGGCATACCCTGTAGTCCCTAACTATGCATTCAAAACAAAACCTAAATACGTAGTCAGCCCCTACCGTCTGTGTATCACTGTGGTAAGATTAGGAGGATATGGTATCTAGGTCCCTATGTTAAGTAATTTTATTACTGAATTGGGGAGAAGAATGAAAAAAGTTAACCCTGGCTGGTGTGGCTCAGGGGATTGAGAGCTGGCCTGCAAACCGAAGGGTTACAGGTTTGATTCCCAGCCAAGGCACCAAAAAAAAAAAAAAAAAAAAATTTAACAGAGCAAAACGTCTGGAGTCAGATTCCAGGTTTGTATCACAACTGACCACTTACTGGCTGTATCACTCAGGCAGGTTATTTAACCTCTCTGTGCCTCAGTCTTCCCATCCTTAAAATGGGGATAATGCAAGCATTTACATCAAAGGGTTTTCATGATAGCAGCATGACAAGAGATTGGTACAGAGCGAGAATTCAGTTATTGCATTCACATGCATGTGCATGTAAAAAACACAGAACTTCACCTGTAGTTCAGTTAATAGTATCACTCAGTTAATAATAAAATACCAATGCCATTTTCCTGGGTTTGGTAATGTACCATGGTTATGTAAAAAAAAAAAGTCATTGGGAGAAGATGGGTAAAGGACACACAAGAACTGCACTATTTTGCATTTTCTTATGAGTCTGGAGTTATTTTTTTTAAAAGACTTTTTAAATTCCAAATTAATAACCATGGCACAGGCGTCCCCATTGGTCACCCTCTACCACCTCCACTGCCACCTCCACACTTCAGCCTCCACTGCACAAACCTGCAAAAGGCAATGGGTGAAGGGACCACAGATGCTCCACGGACATCTTGGGGACACATCTGCACATTTTATTCTATCAATTTAGGAAGCTAAGAAATAATCTCATTCGGCCTATGAAAATTATGTAACTGTTGGCCTCACAGCAAGATGGCGCCAGTTGCAAGCTCCAGCCCATGTGGATGGAAGAGTCTGAGGCCACATCCACCAATGACTTCCAATGCCACTCCTGGCATGTCACCATGCCTCTCTGCACTGGAAAAGTACCCAATCCTCCAGGAACCCAGGATTTGGGATGTGATTTGTTCAATGATAAGTCATCGTTTCTTGCCTCTTACGTAACATGTGTAATTCAAGAGCTCAGAGAGTCAACACTGTTGAGATTTACAATCAGCCTCACAGACTCTGTACCAAAATGTCTGCAAAGCAGAGGAAAGACTCTCTCCCAGAGAATCCCTTTGGTTAAACAAAAGTTGTTTTATTCAACGAGCACCTCCTTTTCAGTGAATCTCCTTATGCAATTTGAGTGTTATGAAATTTAGTTATCAAGATTCCTTTTTCCCTGTCCCAGCAGAGAAGGTCCAGGAGGGTTAAACACATGTTAATTGATCCCTCCCGTCTGCCTTCAACAAAGGTAACACCATGTTGAACTCCATACTGGTTGGAAAGTTTCTCTCATGTCCGCAGAAAACTTCCGGTTTCACTATACATTAGAAAGATTCGATTAAATGGAATTTCCAAATTCTTGAATTGTTTAGAAATGTTACTTACTCCACTTTTAGGAATAAAACTGTTCCCCACGCCCAAGTTCATACCCACTCAACAAATATTTATCGAACCTCTTCCGTATCCCAAACATGGTGCCGAATGCCAGAACATGAGAGACGAGCATGAGCATTGCCCTCCTTGAATACACGGGTGGGAGGAAAAGACAAGTAGCTGAATAATTACAAAGCGTGAGTTGGCAAGTGGCCCAATGGAGGGAGTTTCAGGTAGGAGTCCAAAGCACAGAAACACAGCTGACGGTACAATGAGAGTCTGCCAATTGCTGCACTGCGTCTCTGGGCAAGCTACCCAACCTTCTTTGCCTCCCTTTCCATTTCTTTAAATGTCATAATGCAAATTTGGTCATGTAGCCCAGTGCCTGGGACATGGCAGATGCCCCACGGACCCTGGGGGGTGGACGTTGGTTGAATTATATAATACCTCCCATTTGCAGTTATCTATCTATGCCTTCCTTTATTCCACGAAGGATTTAAAGTTGTTTACATCCACGCATTATAGAAGAGAAAAAGTTTTTTGAATGAGCTAATAAAAAAAGTTGGGCAAGAAGGAAGGAGGAGGGATACAACATCTATGCTGATAATTGTGAGAAGTGGGCCAAAGATCTGGCTTTGAGCTTCCTGGTGGCCAGAGCAAAAAGGAAAACACAATTAATCACCTGCCTCAGTCCCTGGTTCCGTAACATAAAAAACAAGAGTGTAGTAAGAATCACAACTCTTTCTGTCTGTTCCTGACACCTGAAATACTTTACCCAGAGGTCCTCGACAGGACACTGATTACTACAGCAATCAACAGCCTCAGTAAAATTCTCTTGGGACTATCCTAAAATGTCACTCGATTAATGATGAGGAAATGCAAAATCCAAAATGCAAGTCCATGAAAATCATTTTATAGGAAGTCAAAATGATGCAGTCCCGGCATCCTCACAGAGACCTATTTGGCGTTTTAAGAAGAACTGCCTATATCCTCCATGCACTCTACGGCCTTCGGTCAAATTTTTGCAAAATAAGAAACATCAACGAGTGTTCTATCCAGTGGACCATCTGATGCTTCACTAAGTGTGCTGCCGTTTGCTTTACTGTTCAGCCCACTGGACCCTCACAGAAGTGGGGCCTGGGAGGGTTCACGGGCAAGGGGATCCCTCCCCATGGTGTGGGTTCCTCCCCGCACTCAGGTGGAAAAGCGAGGAAGACGCTAACATTCTCAGGAAGTGGCGCTACGCACGACTAATGTACTCTCAGGGGTAATGTCTCTCAGCGTCCCCTCATGGAAACACTCATCTACTGCAGCCTGAGGAGTGGCGCGTATTGTGGGTGCTCCATTGTGCTGCAGGCTTCGAGAACAGCATGTGCAAAAGTCCTGGGGTAGGAGAGGATAGGGTGGTATGATGGGTGGAAAGAGACCAGTATAGCTGGAAGGGGGAATGGGAGTGGCCGAAGAGCAATGGGAGTCACGGAAGGGTTATGAGCAGGAGTAACCGATCAGATTTGCCTTTGGCACAGATCGCGTCGGCTGCAGCGTGGAGGATGAATGGGAAGAAGGCAAAGGAAGAGTAGGAGTTAGGAGGCGGTGGCTGTGGTGGTGGTAATAGCTTTGACCCAGCAGGGGAAGTGCGGATGGAGAGAAGCAACCTGAGATGTAAGGCTCTGTGGGCGCTGTGGTCATACTGACAGGTTCATGGATGGGTGTCACTGACAGCTCGAAAAAGGTGGGGGCGGGTGGTAACTCTGTCTTCTGCAAAAAGCAGGGGCCCTGCAGACAAAGGACAGTGGTACTGTTTCCCGTTGGTACTGAGTCACCAGACCGGGAGGCTTACAACCCAGGCAATGGGCTTCATGAGAAGTGAAAATGCTTCCCAGGCCGATGAGAGGTGGTAGAATAAGAATCTCAATGCACGTTTGTTGAAAGAATGAATCAATATCTGAGCCAGGAGCTGCCCAGGGAGATGCCACTTTGAAACGACAAGTCTACATGACGACCCGGCCCCGTATAACTATTTCTATGTTTGAAAAATATTTTAGACTCTTATTTTATGATTTAAAAACTTCATGATTCTCCTTAATGATTATCATTAATCTAGGTCTTCTTCGTAAGAAAAAAATCTTGACTTTGTCTACATTCTTCATGCCTAATTATTTTTTGTCATCTATATTCCAATATGCTAAATATTATGATAATCAATCTAGATAATCTTTGGTCGGTTCCTTTTCTAAGCATACTAAGTGCTAATTAACACCCAGAACCCAAGGAAGCCTCAATGTTTTCTATGCACTCACGAATAAGATGAGTCAAGTTACCGGTACTTGAGGGTAGAATGGAAGTAATGATCATTATTTATCAAATGAGATAATACACAAAAAGTACTTTTAAGCCCAAAAGCACTGTATGAAATGTGAGCTGCTATTATCATTCGTTAAACAAAATTCCAAAATTTAAAAGCAAAAAAACATCCAAGAAGGCCCTCATAAAACATTTATCTTTGAGCCGCAAAATAGTTTCCTGGTATACCCACAGAAAAGAAGCTGCAAACGCATGTCTAGGCAGCTGAATAGATTAATGTGTAAAAGATGATTAACTAAGGTTCACTGACATATCAGGGGTCATCTCCCAAAATTATGACACTTTTTATCGTAGCTCTCTAATAGCCCTTGCTTTTGGCTAGAATTAGACAGAGTATTCTTTTTTTTTAAAAAAAAAGCCAGAAAGAATGAGGGAAGGAGCCGCATTTAGAGGGATACTCTGTGCACCTAATTGATTTAAAGTGATCGGTGATCTCGCGGAAGGAGAAAGACAGGATGTCTAGGCTGGAGCCTGAAAGGCCCTCACGTGGCACAAGCCCACGGTGGAGTCTGAGCGCCCCGGACCCCACCAGGCCTTCCCCAGCCACGGAACTAGCGCAGGCCAACTGCAAAGGCAGACAGCTGTCAGACCAAGGTTAAAGGGAGGAGAAAATTCACTCTGAGCAGAAAGGGTTAGAATGAGACGCCCCAGGATAAGGTCTTACAGGGGTTGTCTCTCCCCAGGTTACTGTTCAAACACAGCAGTAAGGAGGAATTTCCCATTTCCAGTCCTACTCTCATTGCCAGGAGAACGGGCCGCTGGGAAGGCTGGAAGTCAGGGCTGGGTGCCATTAGTCCGGCCACGCCCAGCACTCAGAGACGCAGCAGTGAGCTGCCTGTCCTGAGAAACCTGGGATCATCTAGGTGACCTCGAAGTAAATGCTTGGCAAGGAGAATGCACGTGTTGAGATAAATCATATCCATTTTTCTGGACAACCTGGGTCAGGCCACCGAGTGGAACCCTCTGGCCATCCTGAAGTCGGGAGAGGTGTAAGCCATAGCTCCTGACACCAGGCCATGGATTTTCAAGGAAGTGACACCACACACTGTCCAAGGTGTTAAGGATGCTGCTGCCCCAGCCAGTCGAAGGTGCCATCCACACCCAGAAAATGGCAGCCCGCAGAGGGTTGCCCCACAGCCAGTCTCCCAGGGCAAAAGCCCTCAGAGAAAGCCAGGGTCTGCTGCAGACACTCCTGGGTGGGGGGGAACAAGGCCTTGCATCTCCCCGTTCTCGGCGAGGGCTTGCTCCTTCGCGTCCCCCACGGCCAAGCTTTCCTGCTGTTATAAACACGATGAAAAAGAAGAAAATGTGTTCAGAAAGAAGCAGAAAAGGGGAGCATCAGACACTGTAAGTCATGAAAGAAGAGTCGATGATTAGGAAGAGGTGAAAGCTGTGTGAAAACCAAAGGGGCGAATGACCTAAAAGTTAAAAATGAGTTCGAATCCCAGCAAACAGAAGGCATTAAGAATGTTTCTCTTGGCAGCCCTGGCTGGAGTGGCTCGGTCTGCGAACTGAAAGGTCGCCGGTTAGATTCCCAGCCAGGGCACATGCCTGGGTTACGGGCTGGGTCCCCAGCTGGGAGACGTGCGAGAGGCAACAGGCAACCGACAGAGGTATCGTTCGCACATCGATGTTTCTCTGCCTCTCTTTCTCCCTCCCTTCCCCTCTCTAAAAATAAGTAAAACCTTTAATAATAATAATTAAAAGAAAAAAGAATGTTTACCTTAAATGATGAGACAAAAGAAAGGAGATTTAAAATGAAGACAACTTCCACTCAATGGAGCAAAAAATTTAAAGGATGGCAGGCAAAGGAAATCAAAGATTAAGAGAAATGATTTAAATCTAAGAGATGATAAATTAACAGTGTCAAAGTAGGCGATGGGTTTAAGGATTAAGAGAAGGAGTTAACAGAAAAGGCAAAAAATTTTTAAGAAATAAGAAAAAACTTTTTAAATTGATTTTTTACTTAGGATTACTTTTTGATTTATGGAAAAGTTATAAAGGTAGTACAGGCAACTCCTGTATACCATTCACCCAACTTCCTCTCACGTTGGCACCCTAAATCAATTAAGAAACCAGTGTCGGTATGCTGTTATTAAGTAAACACCAGTTCTTTCACCGATGTCCTTTTTCTGTTCCAGGAGTCCACACTGCATTTAAGAGAGAATGGGTTTTAAAACAAAATAAAGGCAAAAATCTAAAAAGTATCCAGATATATACAAAAAAAGGAAAACTGAAGGACAGAAACAAGACGGTAACCAGTGGAAAGGAATAAAAAACACAGGAACATTCCTGAGTGACTTTAGATACCTGATAAATGACACGCTGGCACGGCAGATGGGGGTGGGAGGGAAGAAAGGTTATTTGATAAATGGTGCTGGGAAATCGGTTATCCATTTGGGGGGAAAACAAATAGAACCCAGCCTTATGCCATATACCAAAATCAATTCCAGGTGAATTAAGAACCTAAATGTGAAAGGTAAAATTTCACAACTTTTAGAAGAATGTGTAGGGCATTACGTTTATAACCTCAGAGCAGAATTTATTAAATAAGATTTTTTTTAAAGCCAAAAGCCATAAAGAAATGATGCATTTGACTATATTAATGTTAAAAACTTCTATTCATCAAAGGAGACAATAAAGGAGAATGCCACAAATCAGTACGAGATACTTTTGCCACACATACAAAATGAATTAGAACCTAGAATAATTTTTTAGTTCCTAAAAGTCAATAAGAAAAGGAGACAACTCAACAGAAAAGAAAAATGAGCCAAAGACATTTCACAGACGATGAAACACGAGGCCAATACCCTTGTGGGAAGACCATCAACCACCTTGGCAATCAAGTAAAACTGAGCTGAAAATAAGCCGAGAGGCCAGGTTATTCTCACCAGATGGGTGAAGCAGGTAAAAAGTCTGGCCACATGGAGGTTGGCAAGAATACGGAGCCAAGGGAACACCCATGCATGGGTTAACATGCAATTTGATGCAACCATTCTGGCAACCAGTTATACCTCATCTAGTCCACTGGTTCTCAACCAGAGATGATTCTGCCCCCCTCCCTCCCGGAGGACGTCTGGCCATGTCTGGAGACATACTGGTTTCTTAAACGTGTTTGCTGGTGGGGGGTGGTGCTACTGGCATCTTGTGCGGAGAGGCCAGGGATGCTGCTAAACATCCTGCAATACGCAGGACCGTCTCCCCCACAAAGAATTACTCACGTCCAAGTGTCCACTGCACTAAAGTTGAAAAACTGATCTCATCAAGTTGACCACTCCTGAGTGGACTCCCAGACCCAGCAGGTCTGGTCCTAGGAATATTTCCTTGACCAGCACTTTCCTGACAAAAATTAAGAAGGGCACTTACATTGAGGACTCAACCCCACACTTCTCCCTGGAGAGGTTGATTCGCGAGGCTCAGGGTGAGCCCCAGCAATCAGGATTTTTGCACAAACGCCCCAGTGACTGGTACCGCCCGAGAAGTTTGGGAAATGGTCTGGATGCTCAAGTGCACCAGGAGAATGTCCAAGAATGCTTTAACGTGAAAACCCAGGAAAGAACCCAAACGTCCCTCCGCAGAGGAAGGCATGCAATAGAACAGCACGACGTTTCACTGACTCTTAAGGTGCCACTGAATGTAAGGTCATTGATTCACGAACCACTGAGAGGGAGGGCGGCTGCCGATTAACCTCCGACAGTGCTTTCTCATATGTAACATTTTACATTTAGTGTTATTTTACAGTCCCGTTTAGACTTATTCTGACCTGCTTTATCATATATCATGCAGCTCCGTTCTCATGCCTTTCTGTATAGAAAAATAAGCATTGACAGCTTTTTGTTTCAAGGCCAAGTCATAGTGTAATATTTTTTGAAGACCTTTTAAACTCCAATTAAACTCAATTCATGTGACATCGGCAATGCGCGAAGCCTCAGAAATGACAACAGTATGAAGGGCCATGTCCGTGTGCACTGGAAAGACAAGCAACGGCAAGCAGAGCCTGGCCCCGCCAGGAGGACAGTGACGGCAAGGTGCCACCGGTGGCAAAGCGCAGCCCAATGTCAGAAGTGCTGAACTGCGGGGAGACACGTGCACCTTCGAGTGGGGGAAACCGGTGTGCGGCGGCATGAAAACGCATGAGCTATGACTCCCACAGGCCTGACTGATTCTCACAACCAGAATATTCCACTTTAAAAAGCAGCAGAACACGTGAAGTACGATCCCATTTTTATGAAGTTCAGAAACGTACAAAACTCGACCACCCATTGTTTAGGGACACGAACTCGTGAGGTTTCTGCAAAGATGAGCGACACCTAGTAACACAAACTCAGGGCGATTTTGTGGGGGGCGGGGAAATGCAATTGGGAGGTGCACAGAAAAACCTTCCAGGAGCTTGTGACGTTCTGTTTCTCGAGTTCAAGTTCCGTTTCTGAGCTTTTTGATCAGGGCCGGGACTGGGGTGAGGCAAATGAGGTGCTAGCCTCAGGTAAAAAATTTAAGGCGGTGGCCAGAACTCTCCAGTATCAAGATAAAAATATTTTAATGTGTACCATTTTTTAAATGAATGCAAAAAAGTCCACAACGCACAAAATGTCAAACGTTTATATGAGGACAGGAATCGACCCTGAACCGACGTGACCTTGCCTCTCCTGTCACTCTCTAGCCCCAGCCTGCGTTCGAATAAAACTTTATTAACAAAACAGGCAATAGTTTGCCCACCTGATTTTTTAAAATATTGCACTAAAATTTTATTAGTATTCCTTAAAGTATATATAGATTATAAATATATACATATCAGCACATACACATACACCTCTATATGCAAACACGCTATTTTTTTTTTTTAATATTTTACAGAAAGGGACAACCAGCGAGAACACCCATCAAGACACTGGGCTGGGAGACCCCTGTTGCAGCAGCCATGGGCCTGGTGGAGGGAACATGTGGCTCAGCCTTATCCATCCTTACTAGCAGATCGGGCATGTGTCCCACCGCGAACCCCAAGCAGAGAGGCGGGGCTGCCCCGTGGGCCTCTGCCACCCGCCCGGAATCCTTGCCAATCAGCCTTCCCCAGTGGAGCAGCACTTTTCATCCTGGAAGGCTCTTCGCCATCCATTCTTGAATTTAACCTTCATCATACCACTGCGGATCAAGTGGAAGAGCCCTCCCTTTCCCGATGGGGGAACTGAGTCCCAGGGAGGTGGACGAGCCCGCCCAATATGGCAGTGAGGGATGGCAGGACCCAGGGGATGGTGGCTGCAAATCCATCTGACACCCACTCCGTCCTGTGCAACTGACTGGTGGCCTTTGTGAATGAAGAAGTGCCTTGACTCGCTTACTATTCAGTCAGAACGCGGGGTGACAACGGTAAGAAAAGGGGGTCCCGATGAACCTCTTTAGGCTGGGGATGTGGCTGCACCAAAAGCGCCAGTTCCCACGATGTCGCAGGCAGTAAAGGCCCATGCCTCCGAGGGTGGGTGGCAACAGCTGTGTCTAATTGGCTCCCACCCTCCCTCCACCAAGAGGCCCCTCGGGCTGCTAAGCCAGTTCTCTTCCTCGGCTAAGGGCTGTCCAGGGAGCCAAGGGCCTTTCTGGGGAGCAGCACTTAACTCTTTATGGTCACTGGGAGGCCATCTGCAGGGCGATCACTCGAACACATGGATGGAGGAGCAATTTCACAGCTGAGAAGAGCTCATGCCATTTTCCCAAAAAGCACCCAGTTTACTCCCAGACTGATTATGTCATCGTGGGGAGACTGACTCATCTGCACGGCACTCGCCTACTTCAGGGCTGGAGACGGCCCCGGCACAGACACCTGTTGGTGTCCTAGGGCTGTTCTGACGAAGGGCCCCACATTGGGTGGCTTAAAACAGCAGACACGTGCTCTCTTGCAGTTTTGGAGGCAGAAATCAAGGTGTCAGGTGCCCTCTGAGGTTTCATGGGACCCCTCCTTGCCCTTCTAGCCTCTGGCGACGGCCATCGATCCTCGGAGCTCCTTGGCTCGCGGCGGCACCCCTGCATCGCTGCCTCCGTGGTCACGCGACGTTCTCCTTGTCTGTTTCTGTCTCTGTGTCTGAACTTCCCTCTTTTTAGAAGGACACCACCTTTCTCTGGTATGACTGCATCTTAACTTGACTAAGAGCATTTGCAATGGCCCCGTCTGCACATAAGGTCACATTCTGAGGTAGTGGGGGCTAGGACTTCAGCATATCCTTTTGGGGAACTCAATTCAACCCACAGCAGACTCACCTGGCAGAGAGCAGAAGCGGCCGCGGAAGAGAAGCACGGAGAGAGCGCAGGTGAGTCAGGGCCTCTCCAGTCGCACCTCCATCTCTCTCCCCTGCTCCACCCATAAACACGCGCGTTCCGTAAACCTGTCCGACTCCTGCAGCACGGGCTGTTCCTTCTGCCTTGAATGCACATCCACCCCACTGGTTGTCAGTTAGCCCTACTTAGCTGTCAACTCTTGGCATAAACTAACTAGTTCGCGGAAGCCCTCCCTGGGCCCCTGGCTAGATTAGGTGTCCCTGCTGCCTACGCCTCCATCATCGCTCCCCTGTTGTAATTTTCACAGCATCCTGGACGCCTGCTTTGCAGCTCTTCTCACCGACGGGACTGGTTGGCTGTTAAATCTGCCTCCCCAGCAGTTTGGAGGCCCCACAAGGATGGGGATCTTCAATGTCTAGTCCTCCCTGCACCCCCGGGACCCACACAGGGAGTAAGCACTCAAAAATAGTTTTGGCGGATGGACAGATGGGAGAATAACTCTTGAAGAGATCAACTCAAGAGTTATGCTGTCGGAAGCACCATAGTCCCCCCAAGACCCCGGGGTCGACTTTGTGGTGTGAGGAACAGTAGAAAAGAGCTCTGAACCTCATGGTAAACCAAGGCCTGCCCCCAAGTCCTTCCTCCCTCTTGGTCAGGAAGAGGTTTAGGAAAACGGTCAAAGCCAAAGAGCCTGTTTGCCCAGGCGGAGACCCTGAGGGAGTGACGTAACTTCCTCCCTGGACTATATCCTCGTCTTCCTCAATGTGAGAAAATCAGGCCCCGCTGCCTCTCAGGGTGGTTACAATGAAGGCTCAACACCCTGACTCCCTCCCTACCGGACCAGGTGCTAAATCCACACTGGGCTGGGGAGAGGTCACTGTAACCCATCAATGACAGGTCAGCCTTGTGAGGACTGAGCCCAGCCAGGAATCAGAGATTTCAGGAAACACTCTCTCTCCTAGGGACTGGGTTTCCTATTCATCACATTTACAGAAATTGCTAGGAGAGCAGTTTCCCAACTGAGAGCCAAGAAGTGTCTCAGGGGCCACCGCTATCAGGGGACAGGAGGAAGGGGAGGCCCAGGATGGGATGGCAGGCCCCCTGCTGCATAAAAGCCAGAACAAGTTAGGTTTTATCTGCTTTCACAGATCCTGGGGGCTTATGTAAGATTTTTTTTTTGGAAGAAAGAGGTTTGTTACTAAATAATATCAATTATCAACTTTTAAAACTCCAAACCAGAAAAAAGGGTTCCTGACTTGAATTTTATGGGCTATAAAATTTAATAAATAGGGGGCTGCCTAGAGTTGGCAATGTTTGTTTCCAAGTAAGGGCACTATTACATAAAATGTAATCACCATCTATAATTACCCATCGTTTCACTTTTTAAAAAAATTTTAATTAGTCAAATCATCAGGGTTTTCCTTTTTTTTTTTTTTTTTACTTTTTGTTATTGTTGTTCAACTACAGTTGTCCCCCTTTTTCTCCCATTACTCTCCCCTGCCCTTCCGACACCCCACCTCCCACATTCAATCCTCACCCCCATTGTCCTTGTCCCTGGGTCCCTTATACATGTGCCTTGACTTGGTCCTACCCGTCCTTTCCCCCGTTATCCTCCCCGCCGTTTCACTTTAAAAAGGGCATTTACCACCAAAAGATTCGAAGGGGATTATCTCAAGCTAAAGGGCTGCTTATTAAGTTCACTAAACATATTTCGTGGAAACAGTGTATGTTTCTTGCCTTTGTTTTTTGTTTGGATTTTGTCTTTTAAATCTGGTTGGACGCCGGTTAGAAACATCAGCAGGTGCCAACCCTGGTCGGGGGGCGGGGTCTCGGGCATAATTCCGCGGGAGCTCGTTAAATACCCAGGTTCTGGGCGCAGCTGAGAGATGGGATGGGAGAAGGTTCTGACGCAGCCGGTCCAGACGGCCAGCACCTAGGACCGCCAGGGTCTCCCTTTGCACCCAACCTGAGGTACAGGGTCAACAACGTTATTCTGACACCACCACACAGCCCCAACTTGGTGGGTTCTCCACACGCATCTGTCGAACGAATGAACGACCCCAGGGTGGGGACCGGCCACATTCTAGAACCCTCCATGCAACTGTCATTCTCCTCACTGGCCTTGTCCCCACTGCCTGATCTGTCTGTCTACACCGCAGGAACTGCAGCTCTGTCCGTGCTGCATGCCGGCCCACCTACCCACTTCCTCCACCCCTGCAAATGTGCATGCGGGGGCCCGGGCGCATGTCTCGGTGCCAGCTCAGCTGAAGATGTGGCAAGGCGACTGGGTAGCCTGACCAGCATCAGGGTGTCCGTAAGCAGGAACAGTGCCGGTGAATTAGGGCCCAGCAGGGCCCCAGCACCTATAAATCATGTGGGACCTGATCACAGTCCAAAGCGGGTCTTCTATGTATTTCTAGGGCTCCAGATGAGAAGAGAAAGCTCGCAGCACCGACGCTGAAGCCGCAGGAGTTTGGAAAACCCTGCCAGACCTTAGCTTTACCTAGAACAGCTTTCGCACACACTGGCTGCTCCGGCTGGATCGGGGTTCTCGACCTTGGCAGCATACTGCACTCACCCAGGGATCTTTAAAAAGCACTGATGTCTGGGGCCCACCCTCCCAGGGCTCTGACGTCCCTGGACTGGGTGCCACCTGGGAATCAGAATTTTTAAAAGCTCCCTCCCCATCCCCCAAGCGATTTGAATGTACAGCCAAGGTTGGAAACTGCTCCTTCTCGCTTCGTGGGCAGCTGAAAGTCGCTGCGGAAGGGAAGAAAAGAGATGCCTGACACCCTCTGAAAGCAGGAATCTCACATAAGCAGAAGGGAATACTCATCAAACAGGTTCACGTTCCTCTTCTGAATTAATAATTACTCATCTTTCTTCCTGGCTCCTCAGTGAGGAGAGAAACAAGCGAGAGTAAGAATCACAGGGGCCCAACCCCCAGACCTGTGGATTTTTACAGAGGGCAGTGGTTTCTCCTGCCTGCTCAGCATCCTTATTCTGGGAGTCATATCACCCTGGCGCTTCTGGGAGACTCATTCCCCTTGATCGCAATCCAATTGGTTCAGCGGGGTTGACTCCACCCATTAGCTTCAGGAGTGGGCCAGTGACACAAACCACATGGTGTACTCCGTCTAACTGACCAGAGTGATCAGTTCAGGACAGACCCATGTGTGCCCCATTAGACACTCAGAGCTAATACTGGGACTCCTTTTTCAGATGCACTTAGATCTGTAAAAATGGAAGCCTGGAGTAGCCAAGGGCCACCATGAAGGTAGAGCCTAACTGAGAATGCAACCCACAAGGAGGAAAGCAAGACTGTGAGAGGGAGAGAGAGAAAGGATGTGTCCTGAGGACACTGAGCTCCTGGATCCAGCTGTTCCTGAAGCCGTTGTTTATACCTAGATTTTTCTTTCCAGTATGTGAACCAGCAAGTTACCTAGCCTCCTAACTTTGCACATGAGAAACCAAGGCTCAGAGACATCACTTCCCCAAGACTTCACAGCCTGTAGGGGACAGAGTGGGGATCTGAAACCAAGTCTTGTTTGGCTCTGAAACCTGAGCCAAATCCGGCCCACTGCTTGTTCTTATAAATAAAATTGTATTGGAACACAGCCCTGACTGTTTCATTACACAAGGCTGCCTTCATGCTACTACAGAAGAGTTGAGTGGTGGTGGCAGAGACTTTGATCTGCAAAGCTGAAAACACCTGTTCTCTGGCCCTTTAAAGAAAAAGCAACTGGTCCCTGGCCTTTAACATTCACATGGCAGCTTACAAGCTATTACAGTTCACATTCTCATTGGCTCTTTGATCCACCCTGCAGATCTGCACGGTCAGGGTGACCTACGTCATCATTAGCCCATTTTATGGACGGGAGGACAGAGAGGTGAGATGGTGGCCTGAGTCCCTGCTGCCGGGGCCAGGCTGAGGCACAGCCCCTAGGAATGCGGCTGCACCACATCATGCCGCCTGTTGTCTCGCCACCCCAGAGCTCCGGACAGGCCCCCATTTGGGTGACTAAGCAGGGTTAGTGGCCTCCCAGACAGACAGTCGGTCGCAGGAGGCAAGATCGGCAGCCCTGAGGCGCTGGTGCCAGTCACAGTGGCCGCAGGGGTTTCCAGAGGACACGAAGGCCAGAGATTGTCTTAGGGAAACAGAAAATAATGACGCCAGCTGGAGGCAGGCAGGGGCGTGCCGACGAACTCCTACGGACCTAGGACTGAGGGTCTGTCGTGACAGGTCAGCCATGGAGTTCACCGGGAAGAAGCTCGCCAGCCCCTGCCCCGGGCAGGGCACCGCTGCCATCCTCCCTCCCTCCTCTCCTCAGCACTTAGCACCAAATCCTGGGCCTTTCTCCCAAAAGACAGGTGCCCTGGTTTTGGGAAGGCGGGTGGGGGTGGCGGTGGGGGTGGGTCCTCCCTCCCTCCCTCCCTCCCTCCACCCCCGCACCCACCATCTCCAGACCATCTCCACCAAGGACCGCCACGCAAAGGGGTGGGGAGCTCAGGAGGCTGGAAGGTGGGTAACTGGGGGCAGAAGGGGGAGGAGAGAGTGAAAGGGACGGTGAGAGGCGAAGGTGGGCATGAGAATGAGAGAGCAAAGGTGACACGGAGGGAGGGAGGAGGTGGGCGACAGGATTCCTGGGGAACACCAGCAGAAAAAGAAACTGATTCCGTAAGTTTCCATCCAACTTTTTTGAAGGTGCTGATTATTTCAGAGTTAAACATGCGGTCACACTGTTTGAATCAGTGCATCTGAGACCTAAACAATCTCACTTCTCTACTACGGCCCAGGCAGGGGTGGGGCTGGGACTTCCAGGGCCAGTTTGTCACCACACGGAGCCTAGCAGTGGAGCCATCCCAGAGAAAAGCAGAGCTGAGAGACAGGCAGAATCCTGACAGGAACTGAGCTCCTAGATCCAGCCATGCCTGAAGTCTCCAACCCCTGGATTTTTCAGTTACATGTGCCAATAAATGACCTTCATACTAATTTTTTTTTTTTTAAAAAAGCTCAAGATTGGTCATCTGTCACTTATAACTATGAATCTCAAGCTCTATGTTGGAACCATCGTGCAGTGATAAAGACCTGCTCACTCTCCAGTCACCAAAACCGTTTCCGGCTGCCTTGCTTGACTGCTTGCTTCTCTGGCCAATTAAGGCAGGACGACCACCCATAAAACCCCGAAGACTGCATCCACGTCCGGCAGCTTCAGTTCCAGCCTCCGCGATGCCAGAACCAGCCAGCTCTGCCGCTCTGGAGGGCTCGAAGCGAAATCCGTTTTCTTTCTACCCTCTAGATCCTGGGTAGCTGAAGGCTCAGTGCTGGCCACAAGGTGAATGTTCAGGACTGTTCTTGTCTGTTCACAAAGACCTGCGTGGGCCGGCCCCGCACAAAGCGCTGTAGGCACAGCAGCGAGGAGAAGGGAGGTGCAGCCACTGCCCTCTGGAAGCTGATGCCGGAGAACAGCACTCAGCAAAGGCTCACGTGAGGAAACAGATGGCTGCAAACTGCGATTAGTGTTTCTGAAGAAAGTACGGGAAGGGAGAGAAGGTGTAACTGATGCGACCTGAGGGGCTAGGGAACGCTTCCCCAAGGAAGCCAAGGTGAAGTCACAACAAGGAGGGGGTGTCTGGAGCCTGGGGGTTTGAGGCAGGAATTTAAATTTTTAAAGGCCAGCGGGGCAGAAGGAACAAGAAGAGAGGAGACAAGGGGCAGGAGCCAGCTCACCCAACCCTTGGGGGTTATGCTAAGGCTCTGGGCTGTCACCTGTGAATAACAGGAGGCCATGGCGGAATCTTCATCTAGGGCTGGGGGCCAGATTCTCAGTTGGAGAAGATTTGACTTTGACTGATTGGATTTGGGGCCAAAGTGGACATGAAAGATCCATTTGGAGACTACTTCATAGCTTGAACCAGGGTGGTGATGTTGGAAAAGGTGGAAAAAGTGGGAGAACCAAGGTGGAAATTTACATCCTATTGGCCAAATCTGGCCCCTTGCCGACGTTTGTAAATAAAGTTTTATTGGAACACAGCCCCACCCACTTGTTTTGATATTGTCTATGGCTGCTTTGTGCAATAACAGTGGCTGTGACGGAGACCACATGGCCTGCAACACTGAAAATATTTACTCTCTGGTCCTGCACAGAAAAAAAAAAGTTTGCTGACTCCTGTTTTAGAAGGTTAACTCAACAAGACTTGGAGATGGGAGCTGTGGAGAGGAAAGGCCAAAGATCACACCGAGATAAAATACACACTTGCCCAACTGGATAGATGTGTAATATGGGGCCACCAGGAAAGAAACAGTTTTGTTGGGACAGGAGACAAATTTGATTAAAACAACCCACTGTGTCCCAAGGAAATTAGGTCAGACCAAGTTACATGCAGAGAGTGCATGCGGCTTGGAGTCTGAAGGCGCCGGGGTCTCTATTCCTGGCTTTGTATCTCCTCTAGGCATGGATTTCTCCTCTTGGGATATGGGTTTCCTCATCTGTAGCGGATGCAGGAGCACAAACGAGGAATCTCAGCGGCCGGCGCACACAATGTATGTATAGCTCCATAGCAGTACTACTTGCTCCTGCTTTTCTTGTTGCTACAGAACCCACTTAAACCCGAGAATTCCTCACCGGGGGGTGGCGCTGGGACAGAGGCACGCTCGGACACAGGTCCTGATGACAGGGAGCGGGACCGCCCGTGCCGACAGTGAGTGCTTGACGGAGGATCAGGACTGACGCCAACAGAGACAAACAACACCCGCCGGCTCCCAAAGCCAACCACTTACCAACCAATTTTTGTCACCACGGCTCCTGGTGGGGGCAATCATAACAAAAGGCAAAGGTTGCCTCTTGCACGCTGAGCCCAAATTGTATGTGCTCAGGCAGGGAGGGCGAGGTGTGCGGGCAGCCCAGAGGACAGCTGAGGATAAAAACCCAAAAGTGGCTGGGCACACAACACAAAGCCACATGCGTGCGCCGCCCCCCACCACCACACGCACCACCAGCCCTCCTTACACAAAAACATGTCCCCTTTTAAACAAAGGTGCTGCTTCCTTCCTGTGTGGCACTTTCAGTAACAGCAGAGGGGACAGCCTGCAACCATCATGGCACAATGGAGACAGCCATTAGCTGGCCATCAGGCGTCCCAGCTTCAAACCTCAGCTCTGTAACTCTGAGCAAGTCCCTTCCTCTCTGTGGCCTCCGTTTCCCCATCTGTAAGATAAGGGGTTGGACTCAATGACATCTGAGGCCCCTACCAGTTCTGACCTCTCTGATGCTACAGCAGAGTTTAAAAACTGGGGGCCCCAAGACCCAATACAGCCCGCACGCCTGTGGGGCTTTTTAATACCGCCTCACACAACGTTAAAATATTTTTCATTGGCGGTTAACTTTTTTAAATTGAGAGATTTCTCATAAAAGTGGCTCCTTTTGCAAAATTCAAAGATCTGGCAGCCGTGGTCCTGCAAAGGAGCGATGGTCTCACGGAGGGGAATGTAGCCACTTAAAAACAATTCCTGCCCATGCTGCCCAGCCTGGGTCTAACGACGAGGAACCATCGGACAAACTCAGGCTGTGGGGCCGTTGGTCAAGTAGCTGGTCCCTACTCGTCAAAGATGGCCCAGTCACAGACAGCCAGGCGGAGGGACTCTTCCAGCTTGACACACTGCTACATGCAAAATGTGATCTTGCTTTGGGTGCTACGACCAAAAGAAAAAAAAAAAAAAAGCTATAAAGGATCCTATCGGGAGCTGCAGAAATTAGAATATGGTTCGATAAAGTCTTGATTCAATGTTACATTTACTGAATCTGGTAACTATGGGGTTATGTAAGAGAGTACGCAACCTAGTCTCAAATGTTCATAGAAATAAGAGAGAAAACGGGCTGGGGGGTTTCCAGAGAGAAGGCAAAAAGGGACAGCAATGTTAAAAACCGAAGAATCTTAGTACAGGGGGTACACGGGAGTCCCTCGTATTGCTCCTGCAACTCTTCTGCAATTTGAATTATTGCGAAATGAAAAACTAAAACTAAAACCTGTCATATAACCAAGCGAATCTCAGACGTCGGCCTGCAGAACCCCCCGGGGGGTTGCTGCAGACTCAGGCAGCTGGGTCCCTGCCCAGAGCCCCTGACTCAGGTGGTCTGGAAGGAAGATAGCAAGAATTCGCATTACAAGGAAGCTCTCGAAGGTGACGTGGTCGCAGTTGGCGCAGGGCACACTTTGAGAAGCCCCGGAGCAGCCCAGCTGAGGCTGCAGAAGTGACCACCAAAAACGCCAGGCACAGAAAGAGGCTCTGAAAGGCAGGAGGGGGAGAAGGGTGGTGCGAGGGGCCCATGTGTTTCATTAGGAATCTTTCCATATCATTTTGTTTGTTTCCAGGTATATATATTCTGATGCCTGCGAAGCACCTGCCTGGCAAGCAGCAGAGAGTCAGTACACGTTAGGGACCTGCTGGGACCTGGGCTTCTAAACTTTTGCAACAATGTACGGCACCAATGTCAGGCAACACGGAAGTTTTCTGTGTCTGCTGAGGGGAGCAGCATTCTTGGGGAGCGGAAATTCTTTGGGGCACGCCAACGATTCTTTTCCCCCCTGCAATTGCCACCACTGAGTCGGGTCGGACCCAAGCTTCTCAACATCTCTCCCAATTATGAGATGAGAGCGTGGTTTTTCAGGCAGTAAACTTCTGTCAAGACAGGCACTCCTCCTCCCCCTCTTCCAGCGGGTAATGAACCTTGGCCTCAAGCCTCATTAAACCCCATTATATAATCACCCCCGTCCCGCGTCTCTTTATAACCCTTCCGGTGGCTGGTTTCTTGGGAGTAGGCAGTTTGGCGTCATCAGTCTTTATTGCTACCTGCTGCCGCCTCCTTCCACCAATCGGGCTTCTGACTCAGCCCCAGGCACGCCAGGCCAGGCCCTCGGCTGAGGGTCAACTCTCTGTCGGCTTGTCCCCAGGACAAAGAACATGGGTTGCTTTGACAAGGGATGAGGAGGGGACAGGGTAAGATAGGACAAGGTAAGTACATGCCGTCTTTCCAGACACCTCGTGAAGGACAGTATTTCATAAGACAGGGACCTCGGGTAAAACTCCAGCTGGCGTCATTAGGACCAAGACACGGAAGTCCAGGAATCATCAGTCACTTGTCCCCTTTGGTAGATGCTGCTCTGAAGTGCCCGACACCACCCCCCCCGCCACCCCAAGGTAGCTCATAGAGAAACACACCGAAAACTGCAGGAGAGGAAAGGACCCCGTCCTTCTGCACGTTCTACTGTAAATGCCCAGGACAGAGGAGGTGCAGAAGCCAAAGCTGTCTGCATCTCATTCTCGCAGCTGTGCTTTGCAGCCGCCTGGCCCCCATGGGGATGGCCCCTGCTTGGGACAGTGGGTGCTCTGAATATCCACACCCCCCCGGGGGGGGGGGACGACCGGTGAGCCAGTATGGGGGCTGCTCTCCAGGAGGCGGCCCCGAAGCCAGGCCACCCCCGCAACACAATCTCCCAATGAGGCAAGGAAAACGCGTTCCGCGAGGTCCCACTTGGACAGCAAGCAGGTCTCAGGGGAGACGGCTCTGCGATCTTGCTCCGCAGGCAACTGCAGGGCGGTGGGTTCAGAATGAGGGCAAACTCCACCTCCTCCCTGACCTCGTGACCTTGACAGAGTTAGGTAAACCCTCTCGCCCCGGTTTCTTCGTCTGTAACACGGCGATAATAACAAGACCTACCACATGGACGAGTGTGACACTTAAATGAAGTAACAGAAGTAAGTGTCTTTGCCCGGAAGGATGATGCCTGGAACACTGTCAACACAATCAATGCCGGTTGCTATTATTATCGCCATTTTCATCATCGTCACAAGCTATCCCATCGCCCAGGATACAGCAGTAGCTCCCTGAGCTACCCTTCACTGAGACTCAGTGTTCTAACCACCGGCCCCAGGCTAGGAAGTTTACGTGATTTCCTCATTGTGTCCTCACTGCATCCTTGCAGGGTAGATAGAAACAGGCTCAGGGATTCGGTGACTTGCCCAACGACACGTTAGCAACCATTTAGTTGCTATAGACCCGAAATCTCTTCCGCCAGTTGGTACTGAATGATTACCTTCCGTCTAAGCTGCCCGACCTAAGTCAGCTGGGATCAGAGTGAACCTACAAGGGACTCACAGGCACACAGCGTGTTAGACCAAAAATGGTCCGTGGTCGGAGGGCGTCTGATCAGACACTCGTGGGGCAACACGCAGGCCAGAGGCAACACCGTGTAAATACAGCAAGGACTGAGAGCTCGGTCCACAGCTCTCCACTCTGGAAAGCACGTTCCCTCGGCCTGAGTCGGCACCTTCCACGGGGCGCGGCAGAAGCTGATCTCTTGCGGTTCGTGCATGGCTAACCCTGGAGATAGGTTCCTCCATAAGAGGGGGCTCCTGTCACTTCCCGCCCTCCGCTGCTCACCACCCCCAGACCAGGGAAGCTGGGTAAGGCCCGAGGAGGCGAAGTCCTCGCAGCCCATCTGGGGTGGCTCAGCACCCTGAGGGTCTGAGCCTTGGCCACGATACGGTCAGATCTGCCTAATGCTGCCCCCTGGCACTACGGTCAGGGGTAACGAGGTGGTCTACCACCAGCCTTCACCGTGAAGCCACGGCCAGAGCAGACAGTGACAAACGGGCAGAGAGTCAGCCTCTCAGGGACGCAGCCTCAGGGGCTCCCTCAGAGGGGTCAGAGGGAGGACGCTGACACAGTGGCGGGGCCCTAGAGGCAGAAGTTCTCTTCTGAAACTCCGAGTGGAGAGAGGAGGGGATGATTTCAAGCAAGCGGGAGCAGCGCCCGGCAGCGGTGTTCTCCCAACAGCCCCTCCTGGGGTCTCCAAAGCTGGCTTCCTAGGTGCGTTAAAAGAGCTGCCGAGGACAATCTCACTGGGTTAGCCTTGGGATCCCCGGGTTTCTAAGCTCTGACACAGACCTTCATGGAGTCTCTTAGAGAGAGGCAGGAACTCGCTGCACTAAAGACACAGAATCCGAGAAGGTTAGAGTCCGGTCTGGGTTCAACACCTACCACACTGGCAAAATCATTCACCTTCCCAGTCTCAGTTTCCTTATCTGTAAAATGGGAATAATAATGCCTACCTCCAAGAGCAGGGTGAGACTTAACAGTGACAAGGCAGGGACAAGGTCACACAGGCAACTGGGGGCAGCGCTGAGCCTCCGAGAGAGCTTCCCGTATCCCAGTCTGGGGCCTGTGCCACCAGGCTGCCTCATCCTGTTATTCGTTAGGGTGAGCGGAAACGGGGCTGGTGTGTGGGGCCCAGTCACTCGTTGGATTACACACTCATTCTCCCAGCGGGACTCAAATGCTACTGTCTTCCCTTCAAAGAGATGAAGGGCGACCTCTTTGCATACAAGGACCAGCACTGGCTCCAAAGAGGCAGTTCCGCTCTACGGCCTCCCAGTGCCAGGAGCTGACTTTAGTGTAGGACTTTGCTCCCGCCCACGGGCCAACAGAGAAGCCCCTCCTCTCGGATGGAGACCAGGGTGGGTGGGAAACTTGGGGGTCATGCTGAACCCTCACAGCACTCCTTCTGGCAGAAGGAGGGATCTAAACATGCAAGTCCGTGGTGTTTTCTGTTTTGGGTTTGTTTTTTTGTTTTTTTTTAAGCAAGCTACAGGTGTTTCTGCTGTGGCAGAGCTAAAGTACGGAGCTGTGGCCAGACCCTCAGGGGTGGCCCTGCTGCCATGCACTCGTAGGATGACGACAGCCAAAGACAGAGATGGCTGCTGATGGCGACCACATCAGGCCAAGGTAAATTCCAAGCTCCCTTAGGACCTTGGGAAAGGGAAGGGATCAACTGAAAGGCATTCAGCCACAGCCCCCAAGTTAATCATGGAGCTAGAGAATGGAAACTCTACCGGGGAAAAGGGATAAATACATTTCCCACAATGTTTACCACTTATTAAGCACTGACTGACAAGCACTGTGCAGATAACTTGCCACACGTGAGCTTATCTAATCCTCACAAACATCTATGAGATGAATCTGTTGTTATCCCCACTTTACGGATGAGGAAACTGAGTCTCAAAGAGGCTCTAAACTCGCTCGGGCTCGGGCACAGGGCTCCAAGTTACGGAGCTGGGATTGAGACCCAGGCGCCTCTGTCCAGGGCCAGGACAGCCTGCCTCGCACCACTGCCGTCCCTCAGCTGCTATGTCGTCACGTCTCTTCCTCATCCGGGCTCACCGGGCCACCCCCCACCCGCCTCCCCGCCACTGCCGTGCAGGCCCACACCCATGGAGCATTTCTGGTCTCTCTGACAGTGATTTCTGTTGACAAATTAAAAGACTGGCTTTCTGGTATGAACGTGGGTTGCGGGCGCCATTTTGATTTGCTTGATTCGGGGCCTGTGCCCCCTGGACACCAAAACAAGTCAGGTTTTGGAACGTCTCCTAACTGACGTGCGTGTGGCTCTCTTCGGATTCCACAGTGGGCACGTGAGCCACGCTTGTAGATCGTAAACCGAGTCCACCTTCCGCCCCAGGCCCACTGCCCAGCCGGGCTCAGGCAGAGCTCTGAACCCAACGGTCTTGACACTGGACACACAGGTTGGATGTTTGTTACCTGTGCAATTATCCAAAGAGAGAATTAATGGGTTTCATCAAATTCTTAAAGGGCCCGTGGCCTTATGTAAAGAATAGGACCCCACATTTAGAGAAAGGCTTCCTGCCAGATGGATATTTGTGGGGTCTTCGTGGTCAAGCCATGCACGACGGTAGACCCAGATTCAGATCCTGGCTCATCTCCTCGACAGCTGTGTGACTTTGGGCAAGTTCTCTGGTGCCCCTGAGCCTCAGTTTTATCATCTATACGATGGGGTAACCCATCTGTAGCACGGGTCGTTCCCAGAGAGAAATGAGATCATGCATGTGAGTTAGCAAGCCCTGGGGCTCAGTAAACACCACTTATCATGGACCAGGGCAGCAGCCCCACATGGACCCCCTGTGGCTGTACAGAGGGCTGGGGGCGATTCCCTCCACTCTCCCTGCAGCCCCGCACCTCCCGAGTTCCGTCAATACAAGTTCTTGGCTCGGCCAGAGCACTGGTTCAAGGGCTCCCCTCTGAACACATCTGCGCCTGTGCGGCAAAACGGGCGTCTGGGCAGAGAAGATTAAGTGCCTTCTAAAGCCGAAGCCCTTGATCACCAGCAAGTTCCATCTCCGCTCTGACTAATAACAACTCTGTCTGCCTCGGACTCCGTGGGAGCTGAATGTAAACCACCCCAGGCCACGTTCAGCCCAGTGTGAACCCGAATGTGTCTTAGAGACGTAAAGGTTACACTGTGCTGACCTGCGTCGGGGGAAAAATGACAAAATATAATCACAGAAGCCTTAAGCACAGCAGAAACAGAAAACGCCTGTGACCGGGCGGCTGAGAAGCAGAAGAGAGGAAAAAAACCCAACGTTTCTGTCTTTGAATCCCCTGTGTGTGTACCTCCCTCTGTCATCCCCACACACCTGTGGGGCCAATGACAACAGCCTGTCAACCTCCCGAGCACCAGGGACTCTGCCTTCCCTTTGAAACCACTCGAAGCAGCGCAGGTTAAGGGAGGTGGGGGGCTTACGGACGCAGATGCGGCGTGCTCAGCGAACACGTCGCGCGCATTTTCACCAAAGAAAAAGAAAAGAGAGGGGGCAGAGGGCAGGGGGCAGGTGACTTACTTGAGGAGAAGCTGGCCTCCGTGTGGACGGGAGGGGTGGAGGGCAGGAAAGGCCCGTGTCCCACGAAGAAAGAGCGGAGCGAGCGCTCCGACAGGAGCGGGGAGCGCTGCTGGGACGGGATGTTCTCACAGCTGCCCACGCTGCTGTGGATCTTGAGGTTCAAGGGTTTGCTTTTCTTCTTGGCTCTGGAAGGGAGGCAAAGAGAGGGGAATGCATCCGTACACACACAAAATGAGAGCCGGGAGACCCAATCTCCGTGGCGTGGCACCCAGCACCCACTCCCACCCTGGCCCGGCCCTGCAGCTCTCCCCACTCCCCTCTCACTGTGCTCCCTCCCTCGGCCTATGATGCCCCCCTGCCTGGCATACTGTCCCCTTCTTTGCCCGGTTAGTCCCCATTCGTCTTTTATGACTTGGCTCTGGTATCCTCTCCTCCAGGGAGCCTTCCCTGATACCCCAATCCCTCCCAGCCAGGGTTGAGCACTCTTCCTCCAAGAAGCCTTCCCTGATATTCCCTTTTCCCTCCTAACCCGGGTTGGCTGTTCCTCTTCAAGTTTCCTAAAATATTCAGTATATCTCTGTGGCAGTGCTTTCCTATTTTTCCAAATTTGTTCTCTCAGTTTTTGTCTCCCAAGTGGACTGTGGGTCTTTCAGAGCAATGATATTCTGTATTGCTCAATTCTCTGTCCTGGGCAAGTAGCACAAAGCCTGGCACACAGTAGGTGCTCATTAAATGCTTCCTCAACGACCGATCTGGAGAAAGACTCCGCACTGATCACATTGCATCCAAATACTCTGGTTTTCCACACTCAACTGTGGGCTCCCTGCGCGCACGAACCTGTGGTTTTTGTTGTTGGATCGGTTCTGAAACATCTCTCCCCTTCCCAAAGAGCTCGGGTGATCAGTTTAAGAGAGTTTGGTTTAAAACAGCATCAAAACTAACCTCACGGTTCTCCCCACCTCGCCACAAGGCCCCATCCTGGTCTGGCCAGGAGGTGGGCGCCCTCTTGTGGTCACAGGGAACCCTCCTTGCAAACGTCCAGAGCTCTGGATGGCGCGCCTAGGAAGGTGTGCTCAGGGAAGGCCGGAGACCTACACACAAGCAGCCTGAAAGCCACCCTCTCCAGGAGGCCCGCTCCCTCTCCCAGAGGCCTGGGCAAGGCCTGGGAAGCTGCCTCCTGTTACGGCAGCATCCGCTGGCTGGCTCCCCCTGCCTGTGGTTGGAGGAGAGAGGGAAGCAGGGAAGGGGCGGTACTTCATTCCAGCTGTGTGTTCAGTAGTGGAGATTCGAAGTGTGATTTAGGAGCTAAACTCTCAGAGGTCAGGGAGACCCGGGCTTGGTCCTGACCGCGACCTCAGGAAAGTAAGCTCACCTCTTTGTGCCTCAGTTCCTCACCTGGACAATGAGAAAAATAAAAGCACCTGCCTATGAAGGATATCATGACAATTCTGAGATCATGTGCTTGACACAGGGGCCAGCAGAGGATGAGGATTCAGGTTACCTGTTATTAACGTCACTATGATCAGGTGAAATTTGGTGTCTGTGTAGCTTGGAGAGAGCCTCAAAGAAGCCAGAAATTGAAGTCAGGCTGTGTTTTTCACCTGAAACATCCAGCAACTCTCTCAACTCACTCCCCTCGGCAAATGAAGAGGATGCCATCAGACGCTCTAGCAACAAATGCCACTGTCATCTCCAAACCACAGATGGGAACCTTGAGGCACTGGGCCACAAGTGACGAGGCCAGATCCTTGTACAAGGAGAGCCAGCTCTAAACCAGCACAAGTTTGACAGGAGCCCAGAGTTCGTTTCCCTCCCCAGCTCACAGCCAGGGATGGAGCAGAGAAGGGGTATATACAAATAAATGATATCTGTACAGATGGGCGGGTAAAAAGATGAATGAACAGCCAGATGGGTGGGTGGGTGAATGAGTGGCTAGATGGGTGGATGGAAGGAAGGGAGGATGGATGAACGGATGGATGATGCATGGATGGGTGGAAGGAGGGAAGGGTGGGTGGATGGATAAATGGAAGCAAGGATGAAAATGGAAGGACTAATGAATAAAGGAGAGAGAGAATGGGAGGAAGGGAGGATGGAAGCATGGAGAGAATGCACAAAGAGAGGGAGGATGAGAGGATTACAGAACTGAAGGACAAATGGATGAAATAAAAGAGCATGGGAAGAGAGAAGGCATAAAAGAAATGCAGAAGAATGAGAGGATGGATGGATGGATGGATGGATGGACAGACGAGTGGGTGGGTGGATGGAAGGGTGAAAACATCAAAGGATGGAAGGATGATGGCCAGGTGGAGAAATGGATGGATACAATGAAGGAAGAGAGGATGGTAGGAGGGAAAGATGGGTAGGTGGAAGGATGGAAGAGAGGCCAGGAGGAAGAGAAAGTGGGAGGATGAATGGCCACTTGCTCAGAGCAGGTAGAAGGAGATCCTATATCGCCTCCCACGCACCAAGGAACCCTTTGTGGACAGGGTGTGGGGGTCACCTTTGCCACCTACCCTCATCACCCAGGCATGCTCAGAGAGGAACACAGACACAAATGACTGGGTCTGCTGATTGTGACTGTGCACTAAGATTCAGTGAGTATCTTGCAGTATATCCTGCAGATGCAATTGAAAAGGATAACCTCTCCGTGATCTTCACCGGATATTAGGTAGGACATTAAGGTCTTCTCCGGAAATGGAGCCAATTTTGGAGAAAGCTGGAAACTGAGGCGGTTTAACAGTGGCGAGGGCCACCCTGTCCTCTGGGTCTGTAGGAGCGCCGGGCGGACCACGCCGCCTGCTGGATGGGCGGGCAAGTCAGGACTCCCCGGCACGGCAGCCTGTGCCCACAGCAGCCCGAGGGCCTGACTCAGCTGACACCGCGTGTCGGCAGGAAGAAAGCACACCCAGACCTAGGGCCATAACCTCTGCTTAGGAGAATGTATTGGCTTTACCAGGAACAGCAAAGGGCTATTCCAGTGTTGGGCTCTAGAGAAAGTTCTTCCAACCTTCCTGATGCTCATTTGCACAGAATATCCAAACTCAAAGGACCCTGAGAGTCCTCGTCTACCTTCCCCCCGCCCAGGGCCACCGTCCCATCCAAGCCACCGCCCTCTCTCATCTGAGCCGCTGCTGCCACCGCCTGTCAGTCAGGCTCCTGCTCCCACCTCTCACTTTTATTTTTATGTTTTGCTTCTGGTTCCACTGAGGTGAAATTTGCGTAATAGAAAATTAACCACTTTACACTCCGGAGCATTAACTATTCACAATGTGCAAACCTAGTTCCAAAATATGTTCTTCGTCCCAGAGGAAACCCTACGTCCACCAAGCTGTGACTGTCCACCCCCTTCCCTCCAGCCCCTGGCAATCGCCAGCGATCCTGTCCCCCTGGATTTGCCTGCTCTGGATCCTCACCCCAATGGAATCAATCATCCAATACGTGAACTTTTGCACCTGGCTTCTTTTATGTAGCGTAATGTTTTTGAGGTTCACCCATGTTGTAGCC